>CAXHUQ010001516.1:32500-95000 GCA_964020085.1 Micromussa lordhowensis | reverse complement strand
CAGAATCCATGGATGACTTCTGCGATTTCTAAATTAATGTCAACCAGAGACTATTGTCTAAGAAAAGCAAAGAGATCTGGAAAAGATGAGGATTGGTCTTCATATTGCTTATTTAGAAATAAGGTCACTGCTGCTTTATGGTCTGATTATAATCGGAACTTATATTGAATCACATGATTGTTGGTCACCTGCACGTGGGTCAAAAGTTTGATTTGTACCTGAAGCAATTCTGCTACTCGTTTAGCCTGACTATAACTCTTGCACTCAGATCGAGCCCCAGTGAAGCTAGGAATGGGGACTTTCGGAAGTTCAATCAAAAACAATTCTCAAGCCCCCTCGGCGCTGGTTTTTTTTCAGAAAATGGTCACTACGTCAGTACATCCGCCGCCGCGGACTTGAGCAAGCGCAAAACCGAGGTCAGTTTTTGATTGATTCATACAAGGTACAAGTACAAAAAAGTGGCAGAAATTTACTGCGTACAAAACCAGTAAAAAGGTTTTCCTTGGAGCAATGCTCTCTTGAGCAGCTTGATGGAAGACCAGAAACTGCTTAACAATGTCGACCTCAGGGAGAACCGGAGCTGCATTCGTGGTGAGAGGAATATATTATTTTTAGAAGATTTGAGAGCTAAAGGAAAAAATGGTAACTTGAATGTTTATGTAGTGCCACTTATGCCATTCGCTTATCGGCACGAAGCTTAAGTTCG
Organism: Micromussa lordhowensis; assembly: GCA_964020085.1. NCBI lineage: Eukaryota > Metazoa > Cnidaria > Anthozoa > Scleractinia > Lobophylliidae > Micromussa > Micromussa lordhowensis. Next base: position 94,294 of record CAXHUQ010001516.1, on the reverse strand, counting down.
CATTTCAATACGCGTTCATATAAAGATTTTCACCGAATTTCTGAGCTGTGCAGCCAGTTAACAGCTTACAGCAGCTAAATGATAGCCATCCCGGTAGCTGCAAAACTACTTCACATTGATGTCAAGCACTTTGAAAGGCTGCAAAGCCCTTCTGCAGCCCGCTGCAGCTGAGCATCAGCTGTAGGGGAGCTCTCAAACCGCTGCATTTTGGCTGCATATTCATTGTACAGTTATTTTGCAGCCATTTTGAGGCGCTGCACAGCGCTGCTCGTTTCGTACGGGACTCACCGTAATCTCTCTCTCCCCACGTGATGTTCGTGAAACAGAGAACTTTTCTTTGATGAAAAAATAACTAAATGTGAGTGGCGCACAATAGAAACTTTGATAAACAATTCTTCCATCAAGGAAAGAGTATGTTACCTTTTGAATGAACAACTTGTTGCAAACAAAACCAGAGATATCATTTTTTCGACAAGGATCTTCCGAATATTTCAGACAATAACCATTTCGCAAACGACTTGTCGACACATGCCGAAACACAGAGAAATTTCCACGACCAGCTAAGTTTCCTTGATAACCTTCTTGGAAAGAAAGAGGAAAAGGCAGTAAATGAGAAGCTAGACATCCTAATAGAAAACCAAAAAGTAGTTGTAGAAAATCAGAAGGCATAATTTAAGTTAATGGCAAATTTTATGAAGGGAGGGAGTGCTGGGACACAAGAGAGAACCAAAGTGCATGAAGAAATTACTGTTAGTCATGACTTGGGGCATATCACAAATATTTCAGTGGGGAGGGATAGGGAAAGGTCAAGTTTTATTTCAAGGGACATTTTAGATGTTATTGGGGATTTGTCAGAATATGGAGGAAATTTAGTGGACTCTTCAAACATTATTGGGGAATCAGTAAGTGCGTGAGAGGAGTATAGGGGAAACAGTATTGTTTCATTGGGGTTTGGAAGGAATTTACAGTGTACCTGATTTAGGGGACATTTCAAATGTTATCTGGGAATCAATAAAAAGTTCGGGGGAGGAGTATCGGGGAAGGAGTTTAGTGGACATCTCAAATGTCATTGGGGGGCCAAGTAGTTTGGGGGAGGAGTATGTATCAGGGAAAAGATATTGGTTTTCGGGGAAGTGCAGAAAATCGGTCAAATCAGCATGTAAGTTTAGGGTCTGTTTCAATTGTTGCGGGAGGTTCAAACAGTTTGGGGGACGAGTTTAGGGAAATTAGCAATATTTCACGGCAAGAGTCATTGGGGGAAGAAGGGGAAAATTTATGCGGCAGGCGTTACTTTTAAAGTGGTCTACTTGCATTAATTTTGTGGGAAATTTCTCTAAATGTTATCATGCCAGAGGAGTTACTAAACTGCAATTTTGTACTGGGACTAGGGGGAAAGGGTAGCTGGATGCTGCAAAACTAGATTTAATAAAGAAGTAGTTTAAAACTGTATCCAAGTATGCCGGCACTAGAGGAGACAGTGTGGAGAAAATGTATAGTGGCCATCAATGAGTATTTGCAAAAGAAAAAGCAGGATGGGCAGAAGGATTAACTAAGGTTTATTTCTTTATTATTTTTTAAAGTGCCTATGAAATGAAAAATAATTACTGCTTATTTGAAAGGCTTTTCAAAGTAAAGAAGAATGGTGTTTTTCGTTTTGGAATATCTTTTTTCATTTTAGAGATATTGGCATTTTTGTATTATGTAAATTAGGAAAGTGATGACATCATGAGGTTTGCAACTAAAATAGTAAAATACTGAATAAAGAATATCTCTGGAAATGTTGAAGCAGTGTTCTTCAAACTTGGCACAAGAAATGTACATCACAAAACATGTTGCCATGACAACAGTTTTGACGCTGGTCCTGTCTGAAGTAAAACTGAAATTCCCAGTTTTTATCTTAACCAAGGACCATCTACTCCAGCCAATCTAATGGTGAGAGTTAAGACAATATGGGAACCATGTCTGTTCCAAGAAGGACCCTCTTTCCCACTTTAAAGGGTTGAAAATGAGGATATTTGTTTTTTTGACATTTCCATGGCAACAACACTATGGGTGTCATTTGGTTTCTTTTGTGATGTACATTATGCGCCATTATGTGTTTTTTTTCTCGGAATTATGCGAATTATGCACTCAGAGCTGAATTACATGTAGGTGATTTCGCATCGGCGAATAATTCCGGAAGCCCTGTTAAATGAATAAACAATGTGGCATTTCTAATTACCGTGTTCGTCTGCATGCGGCTTGTTTCAAAATCTTCCCAATCTCTAACATCAACCGTTTGGTTTATTCAATTGCTTCACATGATGTGCTTGTGAAGGTCTGTCTAGTAGTGCCTAAACTCGGTTTTATTCAAGTTTGTATTTTGGTAAATCTCATGGTAAAGCAAACTCAACCAAAACGAATACAGTACACTGAAGTCACGGATGTCAAAGATGACTTACATAATGTATTTCAGACCTTTGCCGCTTCGACGGTGATTTCCTTTGCTTTTTTTATTTCAAACCTGAAATTGTTGCCAGAGAAGGTAATGTTCTCAATTACCTAAAGGTACTATTAAAGAGGCAAAATTTTGGAATGCTAAAGAAGACTCCATTACATTAGAACTTGCGCAAAATTGTCACAGAAGTTAGATATTTGCATTTGTAGTTCACGGAGATGTGTTTAACTTTTGCTTTGTTTCTGTTACATATATTTCCTTTGTTCTTAACCTCTAGTTCATTCCTTTGTAACTTGTTTGAAAATATCACGTTACGTTCCACAACAACACAAATTACTTACTGAGACATTACATTACGAACGATCAATATGTTTGTTAGACAGGAATAGAGTGATCGATTGATACAAAGGGTATCTCACATTCAGTCAAACCTTTTGTTGATACCTACATGTGATCATAGTAGCGATTGTCTTTGACATGCACGCTGGCTTCTTACGAGTAATATATTCCATACTAAATGCTCAGTGGTTCTCGAGAGAAACGAGACGCATCTCCAGAGAAACGAGACACGTCTCTAGAGAAATGAGACGCGTCTCATGAGAATCAAGACACGTCTTGTGAGAAACGAGATTAGAGGTGGTAACTTACATTTGAGCAGTACTGTATCACACAATTCATGAAAAATCACTCAATTCATAAGAAATTGCACATTTCAATTTTAACTAAAAGGCCATTGATTAGCACTTAATTAGAAAAAATTCCTGCATCCACATAAGTAAGTAACATCTAAGCATTGTTATTTTGATAGCAAAATGTAGCTTCTTTCATGGAATACAAACCAACCTCCCTGATGGATACGTTTGTAGTGAAAATTGCTGCAGTTTCTTTGACTTAAAAGACAAAATTGCACCCTCCACCAAATTTGTCTGCAAAAGAGCGAGCAAGAAAATAGCCATTCCACGATATGGTGCAACCATAATGTTGGGATCAGTCAACAGATGTGTAATGATATGATTGCTCCTTAAGTTATGTTTAAATTTTCTTAAAAGCTGCACAAAAGTTATTTTCTTCCTCTGACACTAGTTTAAAAAAAGCAAGCTTAAAATGGCTAAGAAAAATCACATAATTTGCATAATTGGCATATTATATTCCTTTCATATCCCATCTGCCCAAAAAAATTTTTATCGTAGCTTATAAGAATGCCTGTCTTGACAATGGCTAAATCTACTTAAGAAACAGATTCCATTATGCTGTGCATCTGTTCAATAATAGATCACAGTACAGATGATGGACAGGACAAACAAAGGACATTTCTGGGAATGAAAAAACGTAGGCTGCATTGTGAAAACGTCCGTGAAAGCTATCATATTTCAAGTGTTTGATCGCTTCACAAATTCTCTGACAAACTACCACTGATTAATACCTGCTTGATCTTCAGCTTCAGCTCAGAAAATTGAAAAGTCTCTTGAACTTCCTGTTTTAACACATCATTTTCATTTACCGAATAGTAATGTTTACTTTGCAGTTTACGGCTGTGAACAACTCACCGGGTCAAAGAATTAGTTTGATGTAGTCCTTATAGTTTTTAAATTAAATAATCACCTTTCACTTTACATTAATCCCCAGTTAATTTTGAGAATGAGAATGAAAAGTTTTCTGTTTCAGCATGCGTCAGAAAGTACGTTGCTTGTGAAATGTTCATTGTCTGAGGCGTTTCGAGGCCTCGTCAAAAAATCATATCTCTGGTTCTATTTGACACAAATCATTCATTCAAATCGTAGAAATACTCTTTCCTTGAGTTACGAGGAACAAAGTGTTTATCAAGTCACTCGCATGTTGTTTAGTTTCCTGCAAGGAAAAGTTCTGTGTTTTAATTGGCATGCATGGGCAAGTCACTTTCAGAATTTGTATTGTCTGGAGCACTCCAATAAGATCTCTCGTTGAAAAAAATGATATCATTCCCCGGCTCTGTTTAGCATAAATTGTTCATTCAAACAGTAAAAATAACTTTTTCCTTGATAAAAGTATTGTTTATCAAAGTTTCTGTGGTGTGCCGCTCACATCTAGTTAATTTTCTTCAAGGAAGAGTTCTATGTATAGGCACATGTCTACCAGTTGTTTGCAAAATGTTCATTGACTCATTAGTTCCAACTAGATAGCTGGTTGAAGCTGAAATGATATCTACATTATAGTGTGATAGTGTATTATACTTGTTTAAAATACTTACAGTAGTAACATTACTTATTACTTGACAATGCAATGCATAATTTTGTAGAATTGCAGACATGTCATGTGGTCCCAAAGTGAATTTTTTTATATTCTACTCTTGTTGCAACTGGCAAAACATGGAGGTATTGAATGGCATTATTATTCTGCAGTCTTGCAATATTTAATAGTTTTTGCAGTATTTCGATCTGATTATGTGTCAAAGTAAATGTGTACTACAAATCAAAAGAAACTGGAAACATTAAAAGATGATAGCAGTATTTTTATATCTGAGACTTCAGTTAACACAAAGATAGGAAATTTTCATCACACCATACTGTTACAGACTCTTGCTATGAGACAGATTTAGCAACAGAACGGGAACGGCAAATTACAACACCAACAGCAGCAGCAGCAACAACAATTTACCATGTTGCAACATCAGATGATGGTTACGATGCAACAGCATGCTCAACTTATGTCAAATTTGCTAAAGAAAGATGAGTGACAGCTTGAAGTGTAAATTTTATGAAATGTCAGAAATTTTTACCAAATTTAGAATTATTACTTCACAATAAGTATGTTCATAATGAGTTACACACATTTACTATTGGCATGCACACCAACAATGGAATACTACAACTTGTTGTAATTTGTAATTTGTTTCTTATGTCATGCTTTAATATTGTATTCAAGTTTTAATCTTGTACCAGAAAATATTAAAGTTATCATTTCCTGATTGAAATACTGTTGAATACCCAATATTGATGTGAAATTATAATTTCTTGAATAACTGAAAATATTTTTGAACAGTTTCTATGAAATATATTCTATAGAAAATTCATTTTAAACAGTTTTTGGATCAAGTATTGTCCAAGTAATATTTACACTTAAATTTACTTAGTGAATAATGTACCCTTTGATCAGTTGTCTCAAAATTGAACCTACTTTTCCAAACCAATTTTTACTACAACCCTGACCTCTGTCCTCTGAAGTTCCCATGATGATAGTATGCTAGCTTCTGTATTCATGGGCATTCAGGATTTTTCTTTCAAAATCTGAAATGCTTAGGAGCAGAGATGACAGACATTTGGTATAACCACATTTTGAAAATTGCTCTAAGGGGCATTATGGGTAATCAGGGCAAATTTACAAAGAAGCAAAGCTGTAAAACTATATTTATCTTTAAATTTCCATTCTCTACTTGCACAAATCCCATAATACACCTCTTTTACCCCCAAAAAATTTGCATATGCATTGCTTTAGATTTTTCTTGGGACATCTCCATGTCCCAGGAGAAATGGCAAATAATCATTAAGACACTCCACTTCTCTGATATGTAAACTAATGCCTGGCGCAATCGACTCAAAAACATTAGTAAACGTTGATAAGGGGTTTCCCTATTTACTGTAAAAGTTTCTTCTCAAAAATGAAACCCGGAACGGAATTATGGAGAAAAATGTATATATTTTGCTGTTTGTTTCTTTGCAACCTTGCCCTCTTACCAATAATGCCCCTTAGTTAGAGTGTGAACTCATCTATAAGGGATTAATAAATCCTTTTTGTTAGAATTAGGCCTGGGTTTGTCAACCTTTTCTCTATGAGATCAACGATAATTATAAATCAAGTGCACATGAAAAGCTACCATGAAAAGTAATCACTTAAAGTAGGGGGTTCAATTCCAAACATTTGGGCGATCTGATTACTATACAAACAGGTTTGAGCATTTTCCAACAAGGCACATACAAAATACATTTTTCCTACTGGACTCAAATTAACTTTCATTTGCCTTTTAAAGTCAATGAATTTAAAATTATGTACTTATTGACTGAGTGGGAGGGACGGACAGGAAAATATTTGGCTCGAGGTCGGGGCGTACGGACCGAGCGCAGCGAGGTCCGTACGTCCTGACCGAGAGCCAAATATTTTCCCGTCCGGCCCGACCTTACTCAGTCAATAAGCATTTTATCATATGACCACTTACTGTTGAAAATTTTGAAAACTCTGTTCGAGCCTAAATACGACCGATTACATAAGATCAGACGGCTGCGCGCGCGGAAGAATTATATGAAAGTTTCTACAACAAAACTTTGTCATTTATCAGTTTCTTCGCGTCGAACAAGAAACTCACAATTCATCGAAAAACACAATTCACATTCTCATTTTTGTTTGTGCTAAAAAGCCAACAGAAAGTTGGCATAAAGCTGTCAAAAATGTGTCAAGCCATCAAAAACTTTGCGAGTTCACGCTTCACTGAAATTGTTTACAAATCTTCATCTGAAGACTCACGAAAATGTCGGCGTCGCTTCAAGCTATTTGTCGACCTCTTGGATTCTCTAAAACAAGGGACAACCGGGCAACTGAATATTTATGACGCATGTTGGCTCCTGCAAACAGTGCCTTGGTTTGCTGACTTTGCTGGTGTAGTGGAAATTACACGGTTAAACACAAGCGAGTTTTTATATTTATCTGGATGAAGCGTGCGGTAATGAACCTGTATTCGCATTCAGTTTCGTCTCTTCAAATAACACTGACGTAGAAACTACAGAGCAGTTTATCCTACTGCACACAAGGTATGTTTGTGATTTTTCTACTTCTTCGGTTTTCTTTCTTTTGACCCATGATGAATTCTTTGATGCCATTGAAGGAAAGAAGTTTCGCCGACTGTTTGCTTATTTGAAAGGTTAATTATTGGACAGTTTATCCCGCGGAAAAGTTGTTTCCTTGACCGCCTGTTTGCTTGTTGGTTTCCGAGAAAGTTGTGAGCTTCTTCATTTGCGAGGAGTGTTAAATTTCTTTCTTTGATTTCGGAATGAGTTAGTTCGCGACTGAAGTAGTTCTGCATGGGACAATTCGCCTGGATAGTAAAATTCGCTCTCAGAATGTTCAATTTCATGACTCATTGTGGAGAGAACAAACTTTGGCAGCAACAAAATATTGTTTTTGCCACACGCATCGATTTTTTCCGCACTCGTTTCTAGTAGGGCCGTACGCATTTCTAGTAGGGCCGTACGTGTTTTTCCGGTCCTATCACTTCGAGGCGTACGGCCCTCATACGGGACCTTTTCTCTTATGGTTTTGCAAGGAAATTGCGCGCGGGGCCGTACGGGTCATATGATAAAATTTGTTATGCTCCCAAACAACAATTCCACTGCCACTCTGACCTCACTCATGGATTTGTTGTAAAGTTAAATTGTTGCCTCTGAATGGTCCCTGGAGATGTACTCCCAAGGGATAAGCAGGGTCACCATACAAACAAAGTGGCTCCCCATTGTAAAAGGCTACACGCCTCAAATCTGTCAGTAAACCAGACTCGTGTAACATTGTACTATCATGCTGTTTGCCTTCAAATGGACCAGACAGATTTGCGATTAAACCATTTGGTGTTACGACACTCTGAACTTTAATGGCGTGGACTCGCTTATGTCCATTATACATGATACGGTGATTCTTCTTTGGACGAGCTATACTTCTCACAGTTCCATCCACAAAACCAAAACAGTTTTCGAGTGGTGACCCCTGAAGGTGAATGGCATCTGCATATCTATGCAACTGACCTGGTTGCAGAAAGGGATTTCTATCCCAGTTCCTAAGTCGATGGCAATGATTTGTGTAGATCAAGTCTAACATCTCATTGAATATGAGACATATCTCAGTGGGATTTCTGCCAAAGCGGGGCACCATGTCCGTGTATCGACAAGGATACGCTAGTCTTTTTAAGAGAATACACATTCCCTCGCACACAGATCTGTGACAACACACTATCTCGTCTGGAATTTGCAACTTTTCACGTAACAAGTGAAGGTCTTGCTTCCCAAATCTTAACTCGGTCCAGCATTCCGACTCGTCCCAAGCATCAATATCAAAGCGTTCAAATTTATAATACGGAAAAGTCAGTCTTGACGAATTCGCATCGTATAAACAAGCGAATTCCACGTCATCAATTATGTTTGCACATCGTGAAATCAACAAAGCGTCGCGAACAGTGGCAAGACTTGCCATTTTTCCGATTTGTTTTGGCCTTTGTCTACGCGAAATGTTGATTGCATCATTTTTATATGGCGCAAGTAAATACACGACGACACAAAGATAAAATTCAGGCTATGTTTAATAGATAGAAATTTGAAAATACTTTTATATAACTACAGAACTATACATTAACTTACCGAAAGCGAATGCACTGCTGAAGGCCAAACATAGAAGCTTTACTCAGTATAAACGCGATCCTTTTGATCAAACGAAAATAAACCATTTCGTGTTACTTCTGTTCCTTGCGAGGTAATGAGTCAAAAAGGCGAAATTCATATAAAAAACACCTTGCTTGTTTGTTATCAATCGGCAGCCTCGGAGAAGCGAAAGAACAACGTACTGTCGTATAAATCGTTCCAGAACATGTGCATTCACCTCGCACTTCTTTGCTAAATCTCATTTCAGTCAAAACATGACGGCGTTGTCGACCCAGTTCCTTGCGGCTATTTTTGCTGCGCGCGCCGTCGTCAACTGACGTTCCCGTTCTGTTGCTAAATCACTCTATTATGAACACCAAATGACAGTCACAAGGGTGATTATTTACAAGGGTTGACTGTACATTTAAATACCCTTGTATTAATAGACTAGGTTAAACACAGCTCGATGGAAGGGCATTTTTTTATTTGTATGAATATAATTATATACATGTACCATGGCTAAATAACAAATGTTTGTGAATTAGTACATTTCTTGTAAACATACATTTATGCATGCATAATGGACATAAATAATTTGGCTTTATCAACTGGGTTGATAATGTAAATTGTCCACCTTAAAGAGTTTCGGAAGCTGACATTTCGAGTGTTAGCCCTTCGTCGGAGCGAATCAAGGAATTGTGGGTTGTGTGTGGTTTATATAAAGAAATATGGAGCTTCGCTATTGGTTGGTGCCTGGCAACGTGAAAAACAACAGAATGAATTAGTTGAATGAAAAGCATTTGTTGATACCGTGAGGAGATATTAAGAGTGCTGATTTGAAAAATGAATCTTTGTTCAAGAGTTTTGTGGCGTTCTGTGCTTCTTTGATGTAGGGAGAGGCCACAGACTGCCATATGTTGCTTAGAATGATTCAGCAAATTAAAGTGTCTAGCAACCGGTTTAGAAGCGTCTTTATCATCTTTCTCTACGTCGCGAAGGTGTTCTCGGAAACGGCCGCCTAGTCGTCGACCTGTTTCGCCGATATATAACTTTTTGCAAAGAGTGCAAGTTATACAGTAGATGACATTGGCTGAGGTACTGGTAAAATGATCTGTGATCTTAATGGATCGCTTGGGTCCCGACAATTTCTCAACGTTGTAAATGAAAGGACATGTTTTACATCGTGCGCGTGCGCATTTAAAAGTTCCAGGTTGTTCACTCGTTTTGAATGCACTGCTAACTAAAAAGTTACCTATGTTTTTGTCGCGTTTGAATGAAATTAATGGCGGCTGCGAAAAGATTCTACCAGTATCGGGATCATTTTGAAGTAATTTAAAGTTTTTGAGAATGATAGATTTTACTGCGTGATTTCCTTTTCCCCCTATGAGTAAAACTTTAGCTTTTCGTTTGGCCATTATTATTTTCGCTAAAACTAGATTTTGTAGTCACATCAACTTCATCGGCCGTTGCCTTTATTCTAAAGTTATTCCTAAGGGTTTTCGCTCTAATTTTCATGCATCTTATCATTCTAATCAATATCTTCGCCAAATTCAGTGTGCTCAAAATTCTTTTTCGCGTAACATTATGAGGATTACTATCAGAGCTATGTGCCAAAAACGTGACGACCTCAACAAACAAATTCTACAATGTCGCTCTGAACTGTCTAAAATCTGTCCAGCTATCTTAGTTCAATCTATTCACACCAAAATTCAGGAGGTCAATTCTAAACTTTTTAACCATTTTAAGCAGTAGTGTAGCAGCTGTCCAAAGCTGCTTTTGTTTTATCATTGTAGCAGCTGCTATTGTGTTAGGGATAGGGGCATTGTTTCTGTTGTTTGTTCTATTATACTCTCAAAGGGTTACAAGCCAATCATGTGAGACCTTAGGAGAGCTGCTACATCACCCAAATTAAGGCCCATAAACTTGAACAATTAACAGGTCCTCCTATTTCTTGTGACTCGTCACTTGAAAGCCTTAGCACCATAGTTACTATTCCAGAAAATCTTTCGCTTTCCGATGCAGAGAAATCCGTCCTCAGCAAGGGCTTGAATTTTGTTCCTACATCCAAAAACCTTGACAAATTCTCGGTTAAGCAAGATGTTGAAAAATTTCTTCACCGCGATCAACTTAAAGCCTTTTTCCATGACAAAGAGGATGATTCTAACACCTCGGACAAAGATATTTTCAAGGCGCTTCAGACTCGAAAATCGAAGTGGGCTCCCCCAGAGGGCCAGTTCGCCTCTTTAGATTTTTTCATCAATAAATGCCGTCATGACATCAACAAACTAAATTTCAATTGTAACACCAAATTTTCTAACCTTTCTTCGGAAGAGAGGGCGGTGCTTAAAAATCTTGGTAAGCGCAGAGACATAATTGTGAAAGCGACCGACAAAGGCGGCGCTTTGGTTGTTTGGCGGGCCGACCTCTACCAAAAAAAAGCTTTGCGTCAACTTTCCGACACCTCTTTTTATGCCAAAGTTGATAAAGATCTCACTTCCACTAACCAACTAATTTTCAAGAGCACCATTAACGAACTTATAGTAAAACAAGATTTGCCGGCTACTGCTACAAATCTCATCACCACTCCTAGAACTTCATGTATTTACTTTTTACCTAAAATTTACAAACCTAACAACCCAGGCCGACCTTCCGTCTCTGCGTGTAGTTGCCCTACCGAACTTATTTCTAGCTATTTAGACAAAATTATGGCACCTATCGTCAGATCTTTGCCGTCTTACAAATTTTTCGCGATTTCAATTTCCTGCGTGAAGACAAACTTATTTTTACTATGGATATTACATCCCTTTACACCGTCATCCCTAATGGCGAAGGCCTTCTAGCCCTCAAACATTTTTTTGGTTTACGCACTGTTAAGAAACCAAGCTCGGAAACACTGCTCTGCCTGGCTGAACTAGTTTTAACACTAAATTGTTTTTCATTCGCTACCAGTTATTATAAACAAATCAATGGTGTGGCCATGGGCACCAAAATGGGACCCAGCTACGCCAATCTTTTCGTAGGCTACATTGAACACAAATTTTTTAATCAATATGACAGCCCTAAACCTGAGCTCTACCGTCGCTACATTGACGATTGTGTCGGCGCCACTTCTCTACCAGAGAGGAACTCAATCAATTTATAACTGCTGTTAATTTGTTTCATCCGGCTCTTAAGTATACCTGGGAAATTTCCAATACTTCTTTAGTATTTCTAGATACCAAAGTTTCTGTCGAAGGCAACGGTTTATGCACCAGTGTGCACTACAAACCCACAGATTATCATAGTTATTTGTTGTATTCATCTTCACATCCATCACACGTCAAGAATTCTATTCCTTATTCTCAGTTTCTTAGACTTTGTCGCCTTTGTATTGAGGACTCTGATTTTTCCTTTAAATCAGAGGAAATGTGCATTTTTTTCGACAAACGTGAATACCCTGCCTCTGTTGTTCAAGCAGGCCATCATCGCGCCCAACAAATTGATCGGCAGTCAGCACTACAAACGTCTCAGAAGGAGAATAATAATAGAATTCCATTCACCCTCACATTTCACCCTCACAATCACGCAGTAAAATCCATCATTCTCAAAAACTTTAAATTACTTCAAAATGATCCCGATACTGGTAGAATCTTTTCGCAACCGCCATTAATTTCATTCAAACGCGACAAAAACATAGGTAACTTGTTAGTTAGCAGTGCATTCAAAACGAGTGAACAACCTGGAACTTTTAAATGCGCACGCGCGCGATGTAAAACATGTCCTTTCATTTACAACGTTGAGAAATTGTCGGGACCCAAGCGATCCATTAAGATCACAGATCATTTTACCTGTACCTCAGCCAATGTCATCTACTGTATAACTTGCACTCTTTGCAAAAAGTTATATATCGGCGAAACAGGTCGACGACTAGGCGACCGTTTCCGAGAACACCTTCGCGACATAGATAAAGATGATAAAGACGCTTCTAAACCGGTTGCTAGACACTTTAATCTGCTGAATCATTCGAAGCAACATATGGCAGTCTGTGGCCTCTCCCTACATCAAAGAAGCACAGAAAGCCGCAAAACTCTTGAACAAAGATTCATTTTTCAAATCAGCACTCTTAATCCTCACGGTATCAACGAATGCTTCTCATTCAACTAATTCATTCTGTTGTTTTTCACGTTGCCAGGCACCAACCAATAGCGTAGCTCCATATTTCTGTATATAAACCACACACAACCCACAATTCCTTGATTCGCTCTGACGAAGGGCTAACGCTCGAAACGTCAGCTCCCGAATCTCTTTACGGTGGACAATTCACATGATCAACCCAGTTGATAAAACCAAATTATCTTGTAATACTCCCACCTATGCAGCACCACAGTTTCTTTAGAAACTTGCCCCCTTTATAATGGACATAAAGTTTTGTTTTATATATTATATTGTATACCAGATTTTTTTCCTTCTGCTAGAGAGTAGTACATTTGTATTTTGTATATACAGTAGCACTGTCCATTGAAGTCCTTTTAATAATATTTTTATTATCATAAGTAGTTGACATAAATAAAATCATTTGTAATATAAAATTTTATATTTTTGTTTCTTTGATAAAATTAACCGTTGGTGCATTAATTGTCTTGCTAGATCCATCAGACATCACTCATATCTCAGGAAACCAAACAGTGAATGAAACTGAGGAAGTAACACTCAACTGTTCAGCAAAAGGTTTGCCAACACCAAGCACCAACTGGACAAGAGTTTCTGACAACAGTCCTGTGTCCTTCCCTTTGACCATCACTGGTAAACAGGATGAAGGAGGCTACAGATGTACTGCTGACAATGGTATTGGTGATCCAGAAAGCCAAGTTGTCTACATTATTGTTGAAAGTAAGTTAAAATTGTATGCTGCACATGTACATGTATACCATGGTTTCATTATACCATATGGTTTGATAAGTAAATGCTATCCACCGGATAAGTCACTATCCAGCCGATAGCATGGTTTGTTTTGTTAACACTTATCCACTGGATAGCGATTTATCTGGTGGATAGTGTTATCCAGCCTTTGAACAACCAGGGCCTGAACTACATTGTGTATCAATGGGACTTATTTAAGTTCACAAATAAACATGCCACCTGACAGGGTGGGGAAAACAAAAACGAATAATTATGCAGAAATTTTCAGGGTAAAAATGCAGAAAAATGCATTGCTTTTGTGGAAAACACACTGAATTAAGTGGCATGCTCCCACGGGAAATTTTCATTCAATATGTGGCTGGATATGCGATCTGACACATTTTGAGGACAACAGAAACAAGAAAAGATGAATCATTTTTGGTCAGTTTTTGTCCCGTTTTTATGCAAAGTTGACAGTCACAGGTTAAAGTTGCATCCTCAAGAGGGAGTTGCTGCATACTTGATAAAGCTAGTGGAGTCTGGGTAAAAACAGATGACTTTTAAGGTATGAAATGAACCAAAAAGGTTGTTTCAAAAAGTAGTTCAATGGACAAAATGCAAACCGCAAATAGTCGCAAGAAGTTTACAGTAGTTGGCTTAACCAGCAATAGATAGATTTGGAACCACATTTACGGCAAACGCGAATAGCAAAAGGTAATTTTAATTTCGCTCCTTTTTCTCTTAACCCTTAAAAACAGCCAACAGAGAAAAAGAAAAAAAAAACATCTATTCAGGAAAATGCAAACAATTTGACTTCATTGCGAAAATGGCTTAAAGGCAGAAGGCCAAAGGCTGATTTTTGCCGGTTGATCATGTTCGCGTAAACGTGGATCTCTGTTTTGCCAGATCGTGTTCTGTGTTTGGGATCAGCTGACATGTATGTTGCACATCTTTGCAGAGAGCTGAGCGTATAGTTTATCAACTGCGTAGGACACACTTACTGATAATGTTTATATTCAAGGTTATGTTTCACCGAGGAACGAGATAAAACATAATCTTGATTTCACTTTTCGAAAACGTTTCTGATATAACGAGTAGGAGTAAGTGTATCTACGTTAACAATGTATACTGTATTTTTGTGCGGCATGTCGAAGCAACAAGAATCTCATCGACATGTTTTCAGCCTTCATCAAAGAATCAATCAGAATAACTTCCTTCAGTAAATGAAACAGGAGTTTAAACGAAAGCTCTTACATTAATTAAGCCGCAGCAGCAAAACACTTCAAAATATTTGGCTGAAACTAGTAATTTGCACAAGTTCTCTGATTACATTGTCTTTGTTTTTCACTTGCTTGAAACTGTTTGCTTTACAAACTTTCTTTACTTAGAAGCTTAGAGTTAAATTAAATAAATGATAAATAAGGGAACTAGAAAAAGTGGCCTTCTAAAGAGTGGCCAGATGGAAAGCAAACATACCATAACCGAATTATGAAGTCCGCTGTATCATGTTTACAGTACATTGAATAATTGTCGCCGAAGTTTTCCTCCATCAACCAACTATAAATGTTGGAATCATTTAAATCTGCCAGGTAAATGCACCTTTATTTTAAGCAAAGTTACATCTAATTGATAATTTAAAGAAAGCCCATGGAGCCGGCGTTTTAGAGTTTGTTTTGACAGCTTGACGTATAGCCAAAGAAAAAATTGATTCTCGCACGTACCGACGAACAAATAAATCGTCGACCTTACTACGTACATGTATACCATTACCCAAGAGATCTTAGTTCTAAACTGTAAGCCATATAAAGTCTAAGCACTGTTGAAGTCATTTTTGGAGAGAGTTTTCGTTCGCGAATAAATCATTCGGTAGATTTTATCATACTGAAAGTGGGAAGATTTTGGTCACATGCTCAAACCTCAACTTTGCAGATTGAGAGAGAGATAAGGCCTTTGGCTTTTTGTTTGGTTATAATTATCAGTTTAGTAACAGTACATTTTTATCGGTTGGTTCTGAATTAGATACTGGGTTAGCTTTGTTTTGTTTTTCGGCGACATGGTGGAAATTGTATTGTTTACAATTTTTATTACAATGTGTCCTGGAGTCCCAGACCTGCAGCGTGGTAGCGGCGCGAAATAAGCTTATTTTCAGTCCAGAATGGCCCCTGTAGCAAAGGTTTAAAAAACATATTTACTGGGAAGTGGCTTTCTAAAATAACGCAAATTTTAAAACAAGCAAGTTTCTCAGTCGGCGAGCGCAAGCACACGACTATACATGCATGCATGACAAAAGCATGACTTTTTCACGCATCAGTAAAGTTTGAAACTTTATGCAAATTCAAGGCGTCACAACAATTTGATTGTTATCTTACTTTTGTACTAACAAGCTCAGTGCATTCTGTCTTAAATATCTCACTCAGTGGGATTCTCTTCGAAAGAAGAGGAATGCACAAGGCAAACCCATGAGATTTCGGTGTTCAGAAAATAATTTGTGTGCTTATCACAACCAATGTTTTACCGCATTGCAAACAGGCCTTCCAAGTTTCCTTGATTACCGTCTGTTGAGAAACACAAAATGTATTTTCTGAAAGAGCTTTTCGCCTGTAATAATAACTCTTTGTACATGTAACACAAGGTAAGCAAGGACAAATCTCTTATATATTGGCTATCCTGAGGCAATAGAAAGTTATTCTAGACAATTACAATTACTTCTTCTTGTGGACGCAAAAAGAAGTTCTTGCACGTGCATTATTTTTGGGCTGTCTTTAAGTAACTAAAAGAACATTTTATGTTCTTATCTGTCTATAACACAAGATAGCTGTTGTTTATTGTTTCCTTCAGAAATTCTAACAGGTTCACTTACTGATTTTAAGCGCAAATATTCAAGCTGTACACTCAAAATTGTCTTACAGAAAAAGAAGAATAATTTTCTGTGGTTTTGTCTAACAAAAGTAAACGGTGCTTGGAACGCAGTAGCTGGCAATAACAGCTGGCCACCGGCGCTTCTAGAGAACAGTGTTTTCTGAAAGCCCTAAATAATCTCTGTGGCAAGTAATTTGGGGATATGAATCGTGTGTTATGATCTTGGAAGCACTTTCAAACACTGAATACATGTATATGTTGCGGTTTGAAATTTTTTTTTGGTTTAATTTTTTTTAAACCAGTTTCAAATTT
Source organism: Micromussa lordhowensis (assembly GCA_964020085.1). Lineage (NCBI taxonomy): Eukaryota > Metazoa > Cnidaria > Anthozoa > Scleractinia > Lobophylliidae > Micromussa > Micromussa lordhowensis. The sequence goes on along the minus strand of CAXHUQ010001516.1, from coordinate 77,437 downwards.
TTCAAACTTGGTTGAATTTTTCAAACCAGTTTACTTTTTTTTTGTCAACTATCTATAAAAAAGAGAAAATATATCTTTACATTCCTCTACTCCACCCCTTCTCCCCAAATCCCCATTAAGCGTGAATACTAATTAACCCTTTACTCCCCGAGGGGTCTCCCTATGACGAGTAAAATCGTCTGGCGTTAGACAGAGTAAAATCTATAAGTCACTCTTGGGCAGTAAAGGGTTAAAGGAGATAGTTTTTTAACCCTTTACTCCCCGAGGGGTCTCCCTGTGACAAGTAAAATCGTCTGGCGTTAGACAGAGTAAAATCTATAAGTCACTCTTGGGCAGTAAAGGGTTAAAGGAGATAGTTTTTTAACCCTTTACTCCCCGAGGGGTCTCCCTGTGACAAGTAAAATCGTCTGGCGTTAGACAGAGTAAAATCTATAAGTCACTCTTGGGCAGTAAAGGGTTAACAGCAGGTATCACTTTTTGTTTCTTTTTATCTCGTACTCACCGGGATTTGAACCTATTAATTTGAAAATATTAATTTATTCATAAATACATATAAATTTTAATTTATTCATACATGAACTTTGTCTTAATTACTAAGAAACTAATCAATTCTAAATAAGAGCTTAGGCCTAATCACTAACCTGAGAGCTCAACCCAAACCACTAACTCATATGCAAAATTCCCAGACTAACATCGAAGCTAACCATTCTAAATAAGTGTTAGGCCTTATCACTAACTTGAGTGCTTAACCCAAATTACTAAAACACATGCTCACATTCTGCTCAAAACTGAAAATTAAACTGGTTTGAAAATTTCAACCCAGTTTGAAAAATATGAACCAGTTGGAAAAATTTAAACTGGTTTAACAGAAATTCAACCAAAAATAAAATTGACCGAGCATGAAATGTATTTGGGAGCCAGCCGTATTATAAAATAGTTTTAACTGTAGATTGGTCATTTCTTTTGTGTGCTATGTGTAATGCTTCTGTTTAAAAAGAGTGCGAGCCAAAAAGGTGGTCCTGATCATCTTTAATGGGATCTCCAGACACAAAGTCCCAGTAATAATCGTCACAACAATTTGATTGTTATCTTACTTTTGTACTAACAAGCTCAGTGCATTCTGTCTTAAATATCTCACTCAGTGGGATTCTCTTCGAAAGAAGAGGAATGCACAAGGCAAACCCATGAGATTTCGGTGTTCAGAAAATAATTTGTGTGCTTATCACAACCAATGTTTTACCGCATTGCAAACAGGCCTTCCAAGTTTCCTTGATTACCGTCTGTTGAGAAACACAAAATGTATTTTCTGAAAGAGCTTTTCGCCTGTAATAATAACTCTTTGTACATGTAACACAAGGTAAGCAAGGACAAATCTCTTATATATTGGCTATCCTGAGGCAATAGAAAGTTATTCTAGACAATTACAATTACTTCTTCTTGTGGACGCAAAAAGAAGTTCTTGCACGTGCATTATTTTTGGGCTGTCTTTAAGTAACTAAAAGAACATTTTATGTTCTTATCTGTCTATAACACAAGATAGCTGTTGTTTATTGTTTCCTTCAGAAATTCTAACAGGTTCACTTACTGATTTTAAGCGCAAATATTCAAGCTGTACACTCAAAATTGTCTTACAGAAAAAGAAGAATAATTTTCTGTGGTTTTGTCTAACAAAAGTAAACGGTGCTTGGAACGCAGTAGCTGGCAATAACAGCTGGCCACCGGCGCTTCTAGAGAACAGTGTTTTCTGAAAGCCCTAAATAATCTCTGTGGCAAGTAATTTGGGGATATGAATCGTGTGTTATGATCTTGGAAGCACTTTCAAACACTGAATACATGTATATGTTGCGGTTTGAAATTTTTTTTTGGTTTAATTTTTTTTAAACCAGTTTCAAATTTTTCAAACTTGGTTGAATTTTTCAAACCAGTTTACTTTTTTTTTGTCAACTATCTATAAAAAAGAGAAAATATATCTTTACATTCCTCTACTCCACCCCTTCTCCCCAAATCCCCATTAAGCGTGAATACTAATTAACCCTTTACTCCCCGAGGGGTCTCCCTATGACGAGTAAAATCGTCTGGCGTTAGACAGAGTAAAATCTATAAGTCACTCTTGGGCAGTAAAGGGTTAAAGGAGATAGTTTTTTAACCCTTTACTCCCCGAGGGGTCTCCCTGTGACAAGTAAAATCGTCTGGCGTTAGACAGAGTAAAATCTATAAGTCACTCTTGGGCAGTAAAGGGTTAAAGGAGATAGTTTTTTAACCCTTTACTCCCCGAGGGGTCTCCCTGTGACAAGTAAAATCGTCTGGCGTTAGACAGAGTAAAATCTACAAGTCACTCTTGGGCAGTAAAGGGTTAACAGCAGGTATCACTTTTTGTTTCTTTTTATCTCGTACTCACCGGGATTTGAACCTATTAATTTGAAAATATTAATTTATTCATAAATACATATAAATTTTAATTTATTCATACATGAACTTTGTCTTAATTACTAAGAAACTAATCAATTCTAAATAAGAGCTTAGGCCTAATCACTAACCTGAGAGCTCAACCCAAACCACTAACTCATATGCAAAATTCCCAGACTAACATCGAAGCTAACCATTCTAAATAAGTGTTAGGCCTTATCACTAACTTGAGTGCTTAACCCAAATTACTAAAACACATGCTCACATTCTGCTCAAAACTGAAAATTAAACTGGTTTGAAAATTTCAACCCAGTTTGAAAAATATGAACCAGTTGGAAAAATTTAAACTGGTTTAACAGAAATTCAACCAAAAATAAAATTGACCGAGCATGAAATGTATTTGGGAGCCAGCCGTATTATAAAATAGTTTTAACTGTAGATTGGTCATTTCTTTTGTGTGCTATGTGTAATGCTTCTGTTTAAAAAGAGTGCGAGCCAAAAAGGTGGTCCTGATCATCTTTAATGGGATCTCCAGACACAAAGTCCCAGTAATAATCGGAGCCAATCAGGACATTGATTGATTCGGTGTTGTCAAAGTCATCTGTCAATTCAAGGCCCTCTAAATGGTCAAAGGTGTTGATGTGAAAATTTTCAGAATTGACAGACTTCAAATTAAGGCGTGAAGTTACACTTGATGATTGAGACATATGATCATTGACTTCCATTGTGAAAAAAACAGATGCACTGGAATTGAATTTGATCTGTTGACTGCCATGCAACTTGCTGTTTGCACAAGCAGAGTTCCCTTAGTAGTAGACTTCACAGTTGTAGCAGCATTCTTCTTGAGTTGTCGTTTCCATTCAGCCTTCTTTGATCTTCTTTAACAAAAACAGTTGTGTCATCTTCTTACTGGGTTATTATAATTGAGTAATTTGGATCTGTTTGAATACCTTCTATTTTCCTCAGGCATGTAATTGCTTTGCTTAAAGTGCCTATAACCCCCAAAACGTTTTTTCGTTTCATGAAATCTTTGCATGGAATTAGGAAAAATGCCGCAAAAATTTTTGCATTTGGTTAAAACCCGAATTTTTTTATGAATTTTTAAAGATCGTAAAAAAGCGCACTTTTTCAACACACGACCGAGCAGCAGAATATAGCGCGATTTGTGACGTCATTCCAGGCCTTTAATCGCCTTCTTGTTTAGAACAGTCTTTGCTTCGATTGCAAGAAAGAAAAATTAATGCCGGATAAATGCATTGTTTTCGGATGCAACAACAGGCCAAACAAGGGAAAGGGCATATCCCTTCATCCAATTTCTTTTGACGGGACTGATGACACGGAGAAGCACAAAAAAAGAAAGAAGTGGGTCGAATTAAGCGTGCTCGTAAGCGTGCTCGTTGGGAACCCACAAAATATTTGGCAGTGTGTTCGAAACACTTCCTGGATGAAGATTACTCGATTATGTTTTCTGATTTAGCTAAGATTTATTTTCAGAGAAGGCTGCGGAAGGATGGTATTGTGACTTGCGTCTTCCCAACGATCCACGTACCTTGTATTTCGATGGAAGATAAACCAGCTGAAAGCAAGCGAAGGTGACAACAAAATATGCATTCATGTGTTATGAGTAGTTTTCGATTGTGCTACATTTGCATTTCGTCGTAAACATGTTTCTTTCACTTACTTTGCATTTGTAAGCGTCACCTGGTAGTCAATAGTGCATTCCTCTAAAACAATTTACTACGTTTCCCTTTATTCAGAGAAAGAAAGATGCTTTGGAAAGTCCGGAAATTTGTGTACACCACGCTCGAAGCTCGCAAGTCGAACCTGTGGCGAAACGTCGAAAAAGCAGGGAGCAGGCCACTTTTTCAACCTTTGTACTGATTGCTACAGAAGCAAGACCGCAAGTAGCAGTTCATGAATCGGAGCCACTTGATGCGTAGGCATCTTCTGGTTCATCATTATCTTAGTTGTCTTCTTGTTCGCTCGCGTTTGATCACACCTCGATTTCTAAGTCGTACTACCTCCGTTTCTGCGGCCTCGGAATTCCAAGCTTGAGTCAAGCTAGTATCGCTGGACAACATTCTCAATTGATGTGATTATTATGTATTTAAGTTGAATAAACGTTCTTTCAACAAAATACTGAACGCTGAAAACACCGAACCCGTAATATATGGACAATAACAGAAGCGATGCGAGCAAAGGCCTGGAATGACGTCACTAATCCCATTCTTCGCTTTGCTCGGTCGTGCTACAAAGAACGCTCACTTAAAAAATTCATAAAAAATTCGGGTTTTAATCAATTGCAAAAAATCAATGGAGTACATCGATGTGTCTCGTGAATCAATCAAGCCATCCTCTTTTGCAAGGAACATTGGAGTTATCTTCGATGAGCACATGTCACTAGATAAGAATGTTACCAATACCTGCAAGGCCTGTTTCTTTCTCCTCAGGAACCCAGCTTAGTAAGATAAGAGACTGTTTATCTCCAGCAGACACTGAAAAGCTGGTTCAGGCATTCATTACCTCAAAGCTTGATAGTGACAACTCGCTATTGTGTGGGCTACCCACCTTTCTAATAGATCGCTTACAAAATGTCCAGAATGCTGCGGCCCGCATTATTACTCATACCAAGAAATATGACCACATTAAGCCTGTCCTAAAGCAGTTGCAATGGCTTCCAGTTAACCAGCGCATTAACTATAAGATACATGTACTACTTCTGACCTATAAAGCGCTTAATGGCCAGGCTCCCAGTTACATTACTATACTATTGGAGCCCTATGCACCAACTAGGAATCTGAGATCTTCCTCTAAAAACTTACTAAAAATACCACCCGTCAAGCTAGTAAGTTATGGCCATTGGTGTTTCTCTTTTGCAGCATGCACCCAGTTTATGGAACTCTCTCCCCGACATTATCAGACAGAGTAGCTTGTTACCAAGTTTTAAGACCTATACGAAAACATACCCTTTTTAAAAAATGTTATAGCTTAGATTAGCATGTAACATAGTTTTTCTACCTGGAAATATAGCGTTAATATCTTAAAATAGTTTGAATATAGTTTTATCTGAAAATTGTAAAAATCCATCTTACTGCTACATTCCGCAAGTGTACATTGGTACATTCCGCAAGTGTTAGCGAGCCCTTTCACAGGTGTCCGCTTCTTCCTGTCTGAAAGTATTCAGGCCGTCAAAAAGATGCTTGAGATTGGCAGATTCTGGACACACATTTTTAGCTTGATAAGTTTCTTTGAAAAAAACCTTCCTCTTCTAATATTTGTTTAGGCTCATGGACTATTTTACCATCTTCTTTTGTTAATGAGGTTGTTTTTCTTCTTGGTTTTTTTTTTTTTCAAGGTTGTAGAAATATCTATTGTTGTTTTTACGGAACTCGTACCATTGTGCTTTAAGTGTAAATCTGACAATCTTTGCTAGTTCTCTTTTGACTTGATCCATTTCAACTTTTGCTGCTTCTCTAATGTTTGATCTTATCTTTACCTATAATTGGTTGAGTTTCGTAAGCAAATCTTTTTCTTCATTTTTATTTTTGTTTAGCTTTATTATTAGGGAAAATTATTGTTAATACTCTAATTTCCATTTTGATCATTTCCGAAAATAAGCCTTCTGTGTCTAGTGGGGAATCCTGCTTGCTGTCGCTTGCTGTCGCTTTTGATGTTATTTTTACGTTGAGGCATTCTCGTTTGATGACCTTGCATTTTAGCTGGTGTAGATCCGTCCTCTCCCCTCAAAAAGAGAGACTTCTGTGTAGCGATGTTGCTAATCAAGTGCCAGAATTATTTTGCATGAATAGCCTTTATGACTCCTACAGTTCATGGCATTTATGCATTTGCCATACTCTTTTGATTTTCGACTCTGGACCTTTCTTTGTTTCACACATGTTTCTGAAGGGCACTTTTTGCTGTGATATTAGGAGGAATTTTGAATGGAGCTGCAAGATACACGTTTTAAGCTCTCTTGAGGGACAAAGTTTGAAATATTCCATAAACTTACAACTCGCTTACTTGACACCAGGCCCGGCTATTTGAAAAGAACTGTTGGCATTAGTACAGTATATTGCTTCTTATCATGGATATCACATTCATCTTCATCCGGCTTTGTCAACGATTGCTGTAGCTTTACTTGAAGAAAGCTATTCGTTTGTCTAGACACCTTTTTCACTTTTTTCCATCAGTTTGATTGAACTTTTGTTTCTCAAGCTTGATGTTTTAGGTTTTGCACATCCTTTGCTCACTCAGACCAACATGAATCAAATGCAGCTAGTTATGCGCAGGTCTGTTACCTGATTTGCTGTTGTATAGCCTTTGTTCAGGCAAGATCATGGTTTCGATCCTCTATGTGGATCTCATCAGTTGCCGGTATTTAATTTTCTGTACATCTGTAGTTGCTTGTGCAACTGGTACATATGTGAGAATGTTAGACGCAAAATCTTCTCTTGGTGTGTACTTTTGAGGCAGATAAAAAATGCCTGGTTTCTATAACCTGAGCGGCATTAGGAGAAAGTTATTGACTAGTAGTAATCAAAGATTAGGAGTGCGTTCTCAGCCTGTGATAATAGTTGTCTGTTGCTGAAATCATTATCTTTATGTGAACGGCTGAAGTTTTACAGACATGTAACATACTGACAAAGTCCACTATGTTCTGTGGTTTTGATTTCCTTGTTATTGATTTTCCTTGCTAATGTGATTTCGATATGACCTTTGATGACACGTTGCCTGACGGCTCCAGTTTCGGTAAACTCACAATTTCATGCCATCAACACGTCTCATTCTCACTTTTACTGGTAATGTTTAGGCATAAAGGCTAATTTTTAAAAAGGATAGTTGTGTTCTAGTATTCTGAGCTGGAAGCACTAATATCAGCTAACATCTGTGACATTTGCTCTCGCGTTTCCGTTTATCCTTCTTTTGTCGTAAACAAACTCCCAGACAAACTCCGTGCGACTGGCATACATACATACATACATACAACCTTTATTTATACACGATAAAATATCAAAGCTAACAAGCTTGTGGGGTCGTGTACTAATAATATACAATTAATTACAATTAATAAAACTCGCTACAATTAATAAAAAATAATAATAATAATTTTGATAAAAACGAATGAAGTCAATAGTTAAAAATAAATAAAATTCTCCGATCTTTTGTTGATTATTTGTGGGGCTAAAACATTAAAATGAAAATCCTTAAAAGCGTGACAATTAACAGCATTTTTCAAAAAGGATTTCAGGTCTGTGTACTCTAGTATCGATCTATTAGATCGCCCTATAGCGTTCCAGAGGACAGCCCCTCTATAGGAAATGGAGTTATGGACGTATTTGGAGGCAAAACTCGGTACTATCAGCCCATGCTTCAGTCGTGAGGAAAAAAATGCTTCCATTCAGCCTTCTTTGATCTTCTTTAACAAAAACAGTTGTGTCATCTTCTTACTGGGTTATTATAATTGAGTAATTTGGATCTGTTTGAATACCTTCTATTTTCCTCAGGCATGTAATTGCTTTGCTTAAAGTGCCTATAACCCCCAAAACGTTTTTTCGTTTCATGAAATCTTTGCATGGAATTAGGAAAAATGCCGCAAAAATTTTTGCATTTGGTTAAAACCCGAATTTTTTTATGAATTTTTAAAGATCGTAAAAAAGCGCACTTTTTCAACACACGACCGAGCAGCAGAATATAGCGCGATTTGTGACGTCATTCCAGGCCTTTAATCGCCTTCTTGTTTAGAACAGTCTTTGCTTCGATTGCAAGAAAGAAAAATTAATGCCGGATAAATGCATTGTTTTCGGATGCAACAACAGGCCAAACAAGGGAAAGGGCATATCCCTTCATCCAATTTCTTTTGACGGGACTGATGACACGGAGAAGCACAAAAAAAGAAAGAAGTGGGTCGAATTAAGCGTGCTCGTAAGCGTGCTCGTTGGGAACCCACAAAATATTTGGCAGTGTGTTCGAAACACTTCCTGGATGAAGATTACTCGATTATGTTTTCTGATTTAGCTAAGATTTATTTTCAGAGAAGGCTGCGGAAGGATGGTATTGTGACTTGCGTCTTCCCAACGATCCACGTACCTTGTATTTCGATGGAAGATAAACCAGCTGAAAGCAAGCGAAGGTGACAACAAAATATGCATTCATGTGTTATGAGTAGTTTTCGATTGTGCTACATTTGCATTTCGTCGTAAACATGTTTCTTTCACTTACTTTGCATTTGTAAGCGTCACCTGGTAGTCAATAGTGCATTCCTCTAAAACAATTTACTACGTTTCCCTTTATTCAGAGAAAGAAAGATGCTTTGGAAAGTCCGGAAATTTGTGTACACCACGCTCGAAGCTCGCAAGTCGAACCTGTGGCGAAACGTCGAAAAAGCAGGGAGCAGGCCACTTTTTCAACCTTTGTACTGATTGCTACAGAAGCAAGACCGCAAGTAGCAGTTCATGAATCGGAGCCACTTGATGCGTAGGCATCTTCTGGTTCATCATTATCTTAGTTGTCTTCTTGTTCGCTCGCGTTTGATCACACCTCGATTTCTAAGTCGTACTACCTCCGTTTCTGCGGCCTCGGAATTCCAAGCTTGAGTCAAGCTAGTATCGCTGGACAACATTCTCAATTGATGTGATTATTATGTATTTAAGTTGAATAAACGTTCTTTCAACAAAATACTGAACGCTGAAAACACCGAACCCGTAATATATGGACAATAACAGAAGCGATGCGAGCAAAGGCCTGGAATGACGTCACTAATCCCATTCTTCGCTTTGCTCGGTCGTGCTACAAAGAACGCTCACTTAAAAAATTCATAAAAAATTCGGGTTTTAATCAATTGCAAAAAATCAATGGAGTACATCGATGTGTCTCGTGAATCAATCAAGCCATCCTCTTTTGCAAGGAACATTGGAGTTATCTTCGATGAGCACATGTCACTAGATAAGAATGTTACCAATACCTGCAAGGCCTGTTTCTTTCTCCTCAGGAACCCAGCTTAGTAAGATAAGAGACTGTTTATCTCCAGCAGACACTGAAAAGCTGGTTCAGGCATTCATTACCTCAAAGCTTGATAGTGACAACTCGCTATTGTGTGGGCTACCCACCTTTCTAATAGATCGCTTACAAAATGTCCAGAATGCTGCGGCCCGCATTATTACTCATACCAAGAAATATGACCACATTAAGCCTGTCCTAAAGCAGTTGCAATGGCTTCCAGTTAACCAGCGCATTAACTATAAGATACATGTACTACTTCTGACCTATAAAGCGCTTAATGGCCAGGCTCCCAGTTACATTACTATACTATTGGAGCCCTATGCACCAACTAGGAATCTGAGATCTTCCTCTAAAAACTTACTAAAAATACCACCCGTCAAGCTAGTAAGTTATGGCCATTGGTGTTTCTCTTTTGCAGCATGCACCCAGTTTATGGAACTCTCTCCCCGACATTATCAGACAGAGTAGCTTGTTACCAAGTTTTAAGACCTATACGAAAACATACCCTTTTTAAAAAATGTTATAGCTTAGATTAGCATGTAACATAGTTTTTCTACCTGGAAATATAGCGTTAATATCTTAAAATAGTTTGAATATAGTTTTATCTGAAAATTGTAAAAATCCATCTTACTGCTACATTCCGCAAGTGTACATTGGTACATTCCGCAAGTGTTAGCGAGCCCTTTCACAGGTGTCCGCTTCTTCCTGTCTGAAAGTATTCAGGCCGTCAAAAAGATGCTTGAGATTGGCAGATTCTGGACACACATTTTTAGCTTGATAAGTTTCTTTGAAAAAAACCTTCCTCTTCTAATATTTGTTTAGGCTCATGGACTATTTTACCATCTTCTTTTGTTAATGAGGTTGTTTTTCTTCTTGGTTTTTTTTTTTTTCAAGGTTGTAGAAATATCTATTGTTGTTTTTACGGAACTCGTACCATTGTGCTTTAAGTGTAAATCTGACAATCTTTGCTAGTTCTCTTTTGACTTGATCCATTTCAACTTTTGCTGCTTCTCTAATGTTTGATCTTATCTTTACCTATAATTGGTTGAGTTTCGTAAGCAAATCTTTTTCTTCATTTTTATTTTTGTTTAGCTTTATTATTAGGGAAAATTATTGTTAATACTCTAATTTCCATTTTGATCATTTCCGAAAATAAGCCTTCTGTGTCTAGTGGGGAATCCTGCTTGCTGTCGCTTGCTGTCGCTTTTGATGTTATTTTTACGTTGAGGCATTCTCGTTTGATGACCTTGCATTTTAGCTGGTGTAGATCCGTCCTCTCCCCTCAAAAAGAGAGACTTCTGTGTAGCGATGTTGCTAATCAAGTGCCAGAATTATTTTGCATGAATAGCCTTTATGACTCCTACAGTTCATGGCATTTATGCATTTGCCATACTCTTTTGATTTTCGACTCTGGACCTTTCTTTGTTTCACACATGTTTCTGAAGGGCACTTTTTGCTGTGATATTAGGAGGAATTTTGAATGGAGCTGTTTGACCCTGCTATAGTAAATTTTTTTAAAGAGGTCATAGGTCTGCATGATTTCTGCTGTTTTCTGCATGTCACTTCGTACTTATAGTTAGCTTAGGCTCAATTCTTAACTATTGCAAGATACACGTTTTAAGCTCTCTTGAGGGACAAAGTTTGAAATATTCCATAAACTTACAACTCGCTTACTTGACACCAGGCCCGGCTATTTGAAAAGAACTGTTGGCATTAGTACAGTATATTGCTTCTTATCATGGATATCACATTCATCTTCATCCGGCTTTGTCAACGATTGCTGTAGCTTTACTTGAAGAAAGCTATTCGTTTGTCTAGACACCTTTTTCACTTTTTTCCATCAGTTTGATTGAACTTTTGTTTCTCAAGCTTGATGTTTTAGGTTTTGCACATCCTTTGCTCACTCAGACCAACATGAATCAAATGCAGCTAGTTATGCGCAGGTCTGTTACCTGATTTGCTGTTGTATAGCCTTTGTTCAGGCAAGATCATGGTTTCGATCCTCTATGTGGATCTCATCAGTTGCCGGTATTTAATTTTCTGTACATCTGTAGTTGCTTGTGCAACTGGTACATATGTGAGAATGTTAGACGCAAAATCTTCTCTTGGTGTGTACTTTTGAGGCAGATAAAAAATGCCTGGTTTCTATAACCTGAGCGGCATTAGGAGAAAGTTATTGACTAGTAGTAATCAAAGATTAGGAGTGCGTTCTCAGCCTGTGATAATAGTTGTCTGTTGCTGAAATCATTATCTTTATGTGAACGGCTGAAGTTTTACAGACATGTAACATACTGACAAAGTCCACTATGTTCTGTGGTTTTGATTTCCTTGTTATTGATTTTCCTTGCTAATGTGATTTCGATATGACCTTTGATGACACGTTGCCTGACGGCTCCAGTTTCGGTAAACTCACAATTTCATGCCATCAACACGTCTCATTCTCACTTTTACTGGTAATGTTTAGGCATAAAGGCTAATTTTTAAAAAGGATAGTTGTGTTCTAGTATTCTGAGCTGGAAGCACTAATATCAGCTAACATCTGTGACATTTGCTCTCGCGTTTCCGTTTATCCTTCTTTTGTCGTAAACAAACTCCCAGACAAACTCCGTGCGACTGGCATACATACATACATACATACAACCTTTATTTATACACGATAAAATATCAAAGCTAACAAGCTTGTGGGGTCGTGTACTAATAATATACAATTAATTACAATTAATAAAACTCGCTACAATTAATAAAAAATAATAATAATAATTTTGATAAAAACGAATGAAGTCAATAGTTAAAAATAAATAAAATTCTCCGATCTTTTGTTGATTATTTGTGGGGCTAAAACATTAAAATGAAAATCCTTAAAAGCGTGACAATTAACAGCATTTTTCAAAAAGGATTTCAGGTCTGTGTACTCTAGTATCGATCTATTAGATCGCCCTATAGCGTTCCAGAGGACAGCCCCTCTATAGGAAATGGAGTTATGGACGTATTTGGAGGCAAAACTCGGTACTATCAGCCCATGCTTCAGTCGTGAGGAAAAAAATGCTTCCATTCAGCCTTCTTTGATCTTCTTTAACAAAAACAGTTGTGTCATCTTCTTACTGGGTTATTATAATTGAGTAATTTGGATCTGTTTGAATACCTTCTATTTTCCTCAGGCATGTAATTGCTTTGCTTAAAGTGCCTATAACCCCCAAAACGTTTTTTCGTTTCATGAAATCTTTGCATGGAATTAGGAAAAATGCCGCAAAAATTTTTGCATTTGGTTAAAACCCGAATTTTTTTATGAATTTTTAAAGATCGTAAAAAAGCGCACTTTTTCAACACACGACCGAGCAGCAGAATATAGCGCGATTTGTGACGTCATTCCAGGCCTTTAATCGCCTTCTTGTTTAGAACAGTCTTTGCTTCGATTGCAAGAAAGAAAAATTAATGCCGGATAAATGCATTGTTTTCGGATGCAACAACAGGCCAAACAAGGGAAAGGGCATATCCCTTCATCCAATTTCTTTTGACGGGACTGATGACACGGAGAAGCACAAAAAAAGAAAGAAGTGGGTCGAATTAAGCGTGCTCGTAAGCGTGCTCGTTGGGAACCCACAAAATATTTGGCAGTGTGTTCGAAACACTTCCTGGATGAAGATTACTCGATTATGTTTTCTGATTTAGCTAAGACTTATTTTCAGAGAAGGCTGCGGAAGGATGGTATTGTGACTTGCGTCTTCCCAACGATCCACGTACCTTGTATTTCGATGGAAGATAAACCAGCTGAAAGCAAGCGAAGGTGACAACAAAATATGCATTCATGTGTTATGAGTAGTTTTCGATTGTGCTACATTTGCATTTCGTCGTAAACATGTTTCTTTCACTTACTTTGCATTTGTAAGCGTCACCTGGTAGTCAATAGTGCATTCCTCTAAAACAATTTACTACGTTTCCCTTTATTCAGAGAAAGAAAGATGCTTTGGAAAGTCCGGAAATTTGTGTACACCACGCTCGAAGCTCGCAAGTCGAACCTGTGGCGAAACGTCGAAAAAGCAGGGAGCAGGCCACTTTTTCAACCTTTGTACTGATTGCTACAGAAGCAAGACCGCAAGTAGCAGTTCATGAATCGGAGCCACTTGATGCGTAGGCATCTTCTGGTTCATCATTATCTTAGTTGTCTTCTTGTTCGCTCGCGTTTGATCACACCTCGATTTCTAAGTCGTACTACCTCCGTTTCTGCGGCCTCGGAATTCCAAGCTTGAGTCAAGCTAGTATCGCTGGACAACATTCTCAATTGATGTGATTATTATGTATTTAAGTTGAATAAACGTTCTTTCAACAAAATACTGAACGCTGAAAACACCGAACCCGTAATATATGGACAATAACAGAAGCGATGCGAGCAAAGGCCTGGAATGACGTCACTAATCCCATTCTTCGCTTTGCTCGGTCGTGCTACAAAGAACGCTCACTTAAAAAATTCATAAAAAATTCGGGTTTTAATCAATTGCAAAAAATCAATGGAGTACATCGATGTGTCTCGTGAATCAATCAAGCCATCCTCTTTTGCAAGGAACATTGGAGTTATCTTCGATGAGCACATGTCACTAGATAAGAATGTTACCAATACCTGCAAGGCCTGTTTCTTTCTCCTCAGGAACCCAGCTTAGTAAGATAAGAGACTGTTTATCTCCAGCAGACACTGAAAAGCTGGTTCAGGCATTCATTACCTCAAAGCTTGATAGTGACAACTCGCTATTGTGTGGGCTACCCACCTTTCTAATAGATCGCTTACAAAATGTCCAGAATGCTGCGGCCCGCATTATTACTCATACCAAGAAATATGACCACATTAAGCCTGTCCTAAAGCAGTTGCAATGGCTTCCAGTTAACCAGCGCATTAACTATAAGATACATGTACTACTTCTGACCTATAAAGCGCTTAATGGCCAGGCTCCCAGTTACATTACTATACTATTGGAGCCCTATGCACCAACTAGGAATCTGAGATCTTCCTCTAAAAACTTACTAAAAATACCACCCGTCAAGCTAGTAAGTTATGGCCATTGGTGTTTCTCTTTTGCAGCATGCACCCAGTTTATGGAACTCTCTCCCCGACATTATCAGACAGAGTAGCTTGTTACCAAGTTTTAAGACCTATACGAAAACATACCCTTTTTAAAAAATGTTATAGCTTAGATTAGCATGTAACATAGTTTTTCTACCTGGAAATATAGCGTTAATATCTTAAAATAGTTTGAATATAGTTTTATCTGAAAATTGTAAAAATCCATCTTACTGCTACATTCCGCAAGTGTACATTGGTACATTCCGCAAGTGTTAGCGAGCCCTTTCACAGGTGTCCGCTTCTTCCTGTCTGAAAGTATTCAGGCCGTCAAAAAGATGCTTGAGATTGGCAGATTCTGGACACACATTTTTAGCTTGATAAGTTTCTTTGAAAAAAACCTTCCTCTTCTAATATTTGTTTAGGCTCATGGACTATTTTACCATCTTCTTTTGTTAATGAGGTTGTTTTTCTTCTTGGTTTTTTTTTTTTTCAAGGTTGTAGAAATATCTATTGTTGTTTTTACGGAACTCGTACCATTGTGCTTTAAGTGTAAATCTGACAATCTTTGCTAGTTCTCTTTTGACTTGATCCATTTCAACTTTTGCTGCTTCTCTAATGTTTGATCTTATCTTTACCTATAATTGGTTGAGTTTCGTAAGCAAATCTTTTTCTTCATTTTTATTTTTGTTTAGCTTTATTATTAGGGAAAATTATTGTTAATACTCTAATTTCCATTTTGATCATTTCCGAAAATAAGCCTTCTGTGTCTAGTGGGGAATCCTGCTTGCTGTCGCTTGCTGTCGCTTTTGATGTTATTTTTACGTTGAGGCATTCTCGTTTGATGACCTTGCATTTTAGCTGGTGTAGATCCGTCCTCTCCCCTCAAAAAGAGAGACTTCTGTGTAGCGATGTTGCTAATCAAGTGCCAGAATTATTTTGCATGAATAGCCTTTATGACTCCTACAGTTCATGGCATTTATGCATTTGCCATACTCTTTTGATTTTCGACTCTGGACCTTTCTTTGTTTCACACATGTTTCTGAAGGGCACTTTTTGCTGTGATATTAGGAGGAATTTTGAATGGAGCTGCAAGATACACGTTTTAAGCTCTCTTGAGGGACAAAGTTTGAAATATTCCATAAACTTACAACTCGCTTACTTGACACCAGGCCCGGCTATTTGAAAAGAACTGTTGGCATTAGTACAGTATATTGCTTCTTATCATGGATATCACATTCATCTTCATCCGGCTTTGTCAACGATTGCTGTAGCTTTACTTGAAGAAAGCTATTCGTTTGTCTAGACACCTTTTTCACTTTTTTCCATCAGTTTGATTGAACTTTTGTTTCTCAAGCTTGATGTTTTAGGTTTTGCACATCCTTTGCTCACTCAGACCAACATGAATCAAATGCAGCTAGTTATGCGCAGGTCTGTTACCTGATTTGCTGTTGTATAGCCTTTGTTCAGGCAAGATCATGGTTTCGATCCTCTATGTGGATCTCATCAGTTGCCGGTATTTAATTTTCTGTACATCTGTAGTTGCTTGTGCAACTGGTACATATGTGAGAATGTTAGACGCAAAATCTTCTCTTGGTGTGTACTTTTGAGGCAGATAAAAAATGCCTGGTTTCTATAACCTGAGCGGCATTAGGAGAAAGTTATTGACTAGTAGTAATCAAAGATTAGGAGTGCGTTCTCAGCCTGTGATAATAGTTGTCTGTTGCTGAAATCATTATCTTTATGTGAACGGCTGAAGTTTTACAGACATGTAACATACTGACAAAGTCCACTATGTTCTGTGGTTTTGATTTCCTTGTTATTGATTTTCCTTGCTAATGTGATTTCGATATGACCTTTGATGACACGTTGCCTGACGGCTCCAGTTTCGGTAAACTCACAATTTCATGCCATCAACACGTCTCATTCTCACTTTTACTGGTAATGTTTAGGCATAAAGGCTAATTTTTAAAAAGGATAGTTGTGTTCTAGTATTCTGAGCTGGAAGCACTAATATCAGCTAACATCTGTGACATTTGCTCTCGCGTTTCCGTTTATCCTTCTTTTGTCGTAAACAAACTCCCAGACAAACTCCGTGCGACTGGCATACATACATACATACATACAACCTTTATTTATACACGATAAAATATCAAAGCTAACAAGCTTGTGGGGTCGTGTACTAATAATATACAATTAATTACAATTAATAAAACTCGCTACAATTAATAAAAAATAGTAATAATAATTTTGATAAAAACGAATGAAGTCAATAGTTAAAAATAAATAAAATTCTCCGATCTTTTGTTGATTATTTGTGGGGCTAAAACATTAAAATGAAAATCCTTAAAAGCGTGACAATTAACAGCATTTTTCAAAAAGGATTTCAGGTCTGTGTACTCTAGTATCGATCTATTAGATCGCCCTATAGCGTTCCAGAGGACAGCCCCTCTATAGGAAATGGAGTTATGGACGTATTTGGAGGCAAAACTCGGTACTATCAGCCCATGCTTCAGTCGTGAGGAAGGTCTGTTGCCGTGGATAATCAACTCATCAGCTAAAGTGCTTGGGAGCATGCCATGATAACCCTTGAAGAAAAGCTTAATTAAAGAACGTTTATACATATATGTTAAAGTGTTCCACTTAACGGTAGCTAAAACGTCAACCGTTGGCATGTCCGGTGGAAAACCAAAAATAATTCTAGCAGCACGGCAATGTTGTCTTTCTAATGTTTTAAATAACTCAGTCTGATTAACTCCGCCCCAGACAGGCATCGCGTACGTAATGGATGGCTGGATAACCTTTACGTAAAATGACTCGCACACATGACTGGGTAGAAACCTGGATTTCTTCAGGAGGCTCAATTTGTTTGCAAAGTTTTTAATGACTTCTTTCAGATGAGGTATCCAGCTCAGGTTTTGATCCAGGGTAACACTCAGAAGCCTGGCCGTAGCCTTGTATTCAATAATGGACTTGCCAATGTAAATGGCAGGCAGCGGCCCAATAAGCCGAGCTTTGGAGAGTAACATTACCTCGCACTTGCCAGGATGTGGAGTAAGGCGGTTGTTAACACACCAGGTGAAAAGTTCTTCCAGGGCACAATTTAATAAATTACAAGCGACGTCTTGCGAGGAGCCTATACAGAAAACCGTAGTGTCATCAGCGTACATAAAAGTATCTCCAGATTTAATAGATAAAGGTAAATCGTTCGTAAAAAGCGTAAACAAGGTAGGGCCCAACACCGAGCCCTGTGGTACTCCGCACCTAACGTACATTTTTGGAGATTCTTTTCCATTTATCGTCGTGAACTGCTTTCGATACGAAAGGTAGCTATCCAGCCATGCATAGAGTTCACCATGAATGCCGAACTGTCCATGTAATTTGTCCAAAAGGCGCGAGTGTAATACGCTATCAAAAGCTTTTCTGAAGTCCACAAAAGCGACAGCGACTGTGAGGCCGTCATCAACAAACCTCCTCCATTTCTCTGTGAGATGAATGAGAAGTAGCTCAGTGGAGTGAGCCTTTCTATAGGCCCATTGATTAGGAGTTATCAAGTTATTGTTTGTCACATGATTGACGATTGCGGTATTGATTTCAGATTCGAGTAACTTACTTGGAACCGACAAGATAGAAACCGGACGATAATTTCCTGGATCAGTGCTGTCATCCTTTTTGAAAATCGGGGAAACCCTTGCCAGTTTCCAACCCTCGTACACAGTTTCGTGGTGGATGCTCCATCGGAAAAGGCTCGTAAGGTGAGAGCTAACAGCATGACTGGCTACTTTCAAAAGTTTTGGAGAAATACCGTCAGGACCGGTAGCCTTATTGGATTTAAGATGCTTTATTTGTCGCAGAACGCCAGCTTCAGAGACATTGACCTCAGAAAGTGATGGTACGATTTTCGTCTGTGTCACCGAATTAGAAGACAGCGATCGCGTGGTTGAAGGCGGGAGATCAAGCGCCAACTTCTCACCGACCGAGGCAAAATAGGTGTTCATCAAGCAAGCTTTCTCTTCGTCCTTAACAACTAGATGACCCGACTCAGTTTTTAGTGGACCAACAACAGTTTGCTGCCTCGGTGCAGTTGCTTTTCGCACTAGATTCCAATATGCTTTAGTAGTCTTAATCTCAGTAAACAAATCATTGAAGTACATAGCTTTGGCCTGACGAAGGTCAGTGGTAATTTCATTTCGAATCCTCTTGTACTCGCTCCAATTATGTGGACATTTGGTGTTCACAGCCAATTTAAATAACTTGTATCTTAGGTTAATCTTAAGACGGATACTGTTTGTAATCCATGGAAGTGAAGAGCTTCTGATCTTTACATCTTTAAGAGGTGCGTGTTGATCACACACATCAAGGAAAAACTTGTTCCAGGCCCATAGTTTGTCATCAGGATCGTCGAAAACAGAGGCAACATGAAAGGGCGCGAGAGAAATATCCTGCTGGAATTTGAACTCATTAAAATTCTTGTAGTTCCTAGTTTTGATTATTTTAGCGGGAGGCCGTTTACGTGTCAGTCGAATAGAGGCGTGAATTAAGCTGTGATCAGAAATTCCCAAGTGGAAAACACCAGATGAATGGATCAATTCTTTCTTGGATGTCACAATTAGGTCAATTAGCGATTCACAAGTTGGTGTAACACGAGTTGGCGATGTTATTGTATTCTCTAAGCTCAAAGTATCAAAAATACTCAACAACTTTGCTGCGTTCTTGTTCCTTGATACAGTGTTCGAAATGTTCAGATCGCAGTTTAAATCCCCTAATAGGAAGAGGTATGATGATCTAAGCCATGCGCTTTCTAATTGTTTCCGAAATCTATCGAAGAAGTCATTATCATCAGGTGCTCTGTAAATAACAGAAAATAAAGCGGTAACTGATGGGAAATTCACTTGAATCCAGATAGCTTCAAGGTTCTTATCAGACAGATCTCTTCTGTAAATAACAGTAAGATTTTCCGCGTAGTAAAGCACACACCCTCCTCCTTTACGTTTTGGCCTATCCAAACAGAAGAAGCGGAGACCCTCAATTTCGATATGAAAGTCAGGAACAGAACTGTCGAGATGCGACTCTGTTATTGCGAGAATATCGAAGTTACATAATTCTTGTAGCAAGCGAATCTCAATCAATTATTAGATCCCACGGTTAACATCACAGAGCCAAGGCGATGCAAAGTCGTGTTCGTGAACAGAATAAAATACGGTCGTCCGCCCCATCTATGTAACAAAAGCACGTTATCTCGCATGCTGACCAAACAGGCCTTGCACGGTCCAGAATCAAAACTTCTAGAAATGAGCGATCGCGAACAAATCGTCTCGTATACACGTGCTTTGCGATGATGTGATTTGTTTTTGCCCGGCCAAAAAATCTCACGCCGTCTACATTAGGACTGCATTCTCTTTTTTGTCGAATGCAATCACAGTGAAAAACCTGATCAAAGAAAACCTCCAAACGTTGAAAACCACGAAAGAAGCCACAAAAAAAGAACAAGCATGACGTAGCAGATGGACACGAAAACGAGGCTCAAAACCCCTGAAAAACCTTACAGGGGCTGCCAATTTGCAGTCCAAAATTTCTCGCTTTCTGGCGCCTGCGAAACAAAATTAGGAGGCGTTCTCTCGTACCTCGAGAGCGCAATTAACCAATTAAAGGACGGGAAATGTGTTATGTAATGCAGATTAGTATGACAACCAATCAGCGTGCGTTACAAACATTCCTGGAACACTACTCGTAGCGAGGAACACGATTAATGCTGCTGCTACACAAACGTCTCTCTCCCCAATTTTTGTGAGGGGAGGGGTGGCTGGACAGGCTACTGCTCATCTATCTTGCCTTCACCTTTTTCAAATCTTTAACTTCTGCTTATATTGATTCAAGACTCTCCTTAAGCTCTTCCTTGTCCATTTTGAGCGATGCTACCTGCATCTTCAAGTTTTGTATTTTGGGTAACACAGATAGCAATTTTGTATGTCATTCAGGTTCATGTCAACTGCACATCACGCAGCCATGTTTGTGTTGCTTACCATCACTAATGGCTTTGCCGTCAGTCTGAGATCCTTATTCTCGCGCTTTTTTCATTTAAGCTTTACGTCGTCTTTTAGACTGCTCATTTTGATTTGTGAGCCTCTTCATGGTTTATCATGTTATCTGTCTATGTAGTCATCTTAGTACGTCTATGTAGGTTTTTATCTAGAAGAAATTGGAGCTTCAGAGAACACGTCTGCCATCTTTCGTGTCCAGTCTCTATGTCTGAATGTTTATGTGTTGGTTTTTCCAATTTGAGTGTATCAGTCAAAACTTTTTCCTTTACTCGTGATCTCATGTTTATCATTATACGTAAAGAAGGTAAAGTTGCATACGAGCCAAGAGACCTATCATGTTGGAGCTTATCCCAGTTTCCGTAGCGTGGGCTCGAACCCAGATTGCTTGTTCCAGAGACGAACGCACTTAAACTGTGACGCCTTTGCACATTCCATTAATGGGTTTCAACTGTATATACTCTCATTATCCATAATCCTGGGTTTTAAATAGGGACCATTTAAAACAAGAAGGTTTTCAACAAAAGCACTGCTTAAAGAGGCAGGTATGCATTGTGTTAACTTTTCTAAGCAGGATGTGGTGCACATTCTGGCTTGTATATTTACAAAAGGTCCCCTTACAATTGATCAGGCTGAACCCTTCAGATGATGGCTTGGGTTCCAAACTTGTAACTTTCATTTGGGGCCAGAGGGGCTCGTTGATCTGTTTTGCTGAGGTTTAAGTGTAGTTACAGTGTAACCAGATAACTACATGTATAGACTGAGATGTGGTTGGAATCTGGTAATTTGAACTTGATTTGTCACACTCCTCGCAACAAACTGAGTTCATTTCACATAACCCCGTCTATTTCAATCTCTGATCCATTGGGTAGCTAGCTGAAAGCTTAACATCATCGTGACATCATGGGACCCTTGTCATGCGGAATATGACTGAAATGCTACAAGTTGGTCTTTTCATCGTACTGTTGTCTTGTACACACTTTAATTAACCACATCGTTGAGTGTTCTCTTCTGGCCCATAGTCAAATATTTAACAATTATTCCATGAGCACGCGTTGGATATGAGTTGGCTATAACCAGTCTCATATCCAACAAGCGCAAATGGAATAATTGTTTTATTAAATTCTCAACCTTCGGTTTTTTTTATTAAAGCCAAAGAAACGACCGGAAAGTGATGTGACTTTCGGGCGCAAAACGAAATGATCTCATGATCACATGATAAGTGCACCGCCATGTGAACAGTTGAATGAAAAATCAAAAGCAAAGCAAATTACAGCTAAAATGAATTTACAGTAATCCAAACATCATTAATCCATAATTTCTTGCGTGGATATCTCGCCAAATCTGTCTTTTTCATCCATTTTTTTTTGTCGACGAGAATTTTATGCTAAGCGACATTTGCCACATTGATTTCCATATATGGTCAAACACAGGTATAATGGCTAGTAGCCGAGATCTAGTGAACCAATCAGAAAGATAGAATTGCATTATCCGAGGTTGAGAATTTAATAAAAACAATTATATTTCCTACCATTACATGTATGTTGATTATGTCATTTTTATTGTTAATCTCAATTGTTTAACACTGACCTATAGTTATTTTGAACCCACAGCCCATTTTTTGAATTCTTTTCCCTCAGAGTTCTAAATTTTGTGGTCCAATAACTGTAATAATAATAACACATTAATGCAATTGATTTGCATGGCATTTTGTAGAGGATAGCATAGTTTTATGCTTACATTATTTATCTTTGTGTTTAGGTTATCGTCCAATAAACTCAAATCTGAGAACTTCTCTTGTTGGCCAATCAGTTAATGTGAATACGAACTTCAGCATCACTTGCAGTGCACAGGCCAATCCACCTGCAAAGTATCGATTCTACAAAGACCAGGACAATTTTGTTAATGACACGTC
The DNA here is from genome assembly GCA_964020085.1 of Micromussa lordhowensis. Lineage (NCBI taxonomy): Eukaryota > Metazoa > Cnidaria > Anthozoa > Scleractinia > Lobophylliidae > Micromussa > Micromussa lordhowensis. The sequence continues at coordinate 55,029 of CAXHUQ010001516.1, read as the reverse complement.
TGGTAGTCATGTCTCGGTCATTCCAACTTCAGTGAATGAAAGAATAAAGCAGGTGAACTACAGCTGCACTCCGTTCAATGATTTTGGTGATGGACCTACAGAAGAGTTAACTCTGACAGTGTTATGTAAGTATATATACCCTTTTAGCACTTAAAGTTTTTATTTGATTATCACAAATGTACATTCTAGTTGCCATTTAGCACAGTCTACTGACTACGTGAAAGAAGTCTTGGTAAAGACTGCTCTTAGCTAAATGACACAAACATCAGTCAGACCTTGACCAAGTTGATACAGAGAATGTTTCATACAAGCCTCATAAAGTCCTTGAAAATAAAAACTCGTGTACCCGCTAGGGTCTACAACAGATAAAAAATAATGACATGAATAATAGAAACTGCAAGTCATAAAGAGTTTATTTTGATGATATGGAAGCTGAGTGATTATTATGTGAATAACCTAACAGTACTGGTGTAAATAATCTTGCCATGAATGGGGTATTGGGTATTCTCTATTTTTGGTCCCCTTACCTAATTAAATTCAACATGTGATTCTCAAGGAAACAAGTCTTTGAATAACAATTACATGTATTGTCCTCGAAGAGGTCTTGATAGTCCTTGAAAAATTGTAAATTTAGAAATTTGATGAATCGCTGAATCGCACTTGGAAAGACTTTACCAAGCTGCTGATTTCAAATTGATACAGTACCCTGAACTTCATCTCGCTTATATTGACCTATATTATGGAAGAAAATAACTTCTCATAACTATTTGTTAATCAATACAAAGTGGCTATTGTAAGCCAAGCTGATTGTAGAAAACTTGAAATAGACCAATTTTCTTTCAATTCAATCTCTATTTCACTGTCAATAGGCCATAGTCGTATTCTCGGTACTGGACTGGAACTAGCTTGCAATGGAGGCTCACACGGTGAATATCATTAAAATGAGATTTATGTCATTTGCATTTGACAAGATTCCCCCGCATTAGCCTCAGTTGCACGCTAGGTCCAGGCGAATTCCACTTGTAATATGGCCTGTTTACAGACAGTCCATTTTCCGAGTTAAGGACGTTCGCGCTAATTGTTTCTGCGCATCCTTACTGCTAACGCAAATTCACATGCCACGTCATGCATGAGCGCGCGCGCTAAGTCACAAAATAAACAAATGATAGGGCAGATGGCCATTGCTAGAGCTTTGCCTGGATTTAACGATCTTGGACGTTCGGTGACCCCAATTTTTCTTTGGATAGATCATTTCCTCTACTGATTTTCTACGTTTAGGGAAAAAATGAAGAAAATCTATCGACTAGAAAATTGAATTTTTGGCAAAATGCATCATCGAATTCCGTTCTTAATAGCTCTTTTTGCTCCTGTGCGGCGGTTTCAAATGCCTCTTAAAGGGTTAAATTTTGTGAAAACGTTAGTAACATTTTAAATTATTTAGGCAACAGACCCACTTCTACAAAATATGACTAAGATCGTTTGCCTCCGTTGACTCACCTTCGATATTTTTAACTGTAAATCCCTGTAGACCGTGCTCAATTATATGGGGCAATTTTTCGAAATCAGGGTAGTTTTCCACACGCTTTATCTCTGAAACGAAGACGGTGACCCCCAAACTTTTTTGCATATCTGGCACAAGTAACTCATTATCTGCCTGCAGTAAAAGTGTAAAAAAATTCTATGGACTGGAAAATTTTCGCGCAAATGTCCTTAAGTGGCTCATAGCCACTTCGATGTTTTTTGGCAACGGGCAACTTATGAATTATTCATGAAAAATATCATGTATAAATTCATTGTGGTTAGCTATAACCCGCTAAATAATTAATGACTACTGCGGGTTAAAATGGTTCGCACAGCAAAGATCAAAGATTGAAGCTTTTGGTACTAGGATTTCTGGGATACTTTGGGTAACCAATGTGAGCTACACCACTGTTTTGGTCGATGGTTGCGTTTGGAAACCATTGATCAATTATAGCTCATGTTTGGTACCCAAACCATCCCAGAAATGCCAGTGCCAAAAGCTGGCACTCTGCAGTCTCTCCAAAGTTTCTGGCAACAGTTTCCAGCAAATTTTCTGACAGCTATACTTTGAAGGATGAATACCACCACTGTTTCACAACCACAAGTGATGCTACAATAATGGTGTCACATAAATACCCAATCATTGGTAAACAAGTGGCATTCACCCATCCTATACAACAGGTTACTATAGCAACAATACACAGTGTTAAAAGCATGAGCCAAGTGGCCCATCATGCCAGAGCTTATATCCCGGTTTATGTAGCATGAAGCAGCTAGGAGTATTTCTAGATAATTTGGTTTTATCAACTGGGTTGATAATGTGAATTGTCCACCGTAAAGAGATTCGGAAGCTGACGTTTCAAGCGTTAGCCCTTCGTCAGAGCGAATCAACGCTCGAAACGTCAGCTTCCGAATCTCTTTACGGTGGACAATTCACATTATCAACCCAGTTGATAAAACCAAATTATCTTGTAATACTCCCACCGACGCAGCACCACAGTTTCTTTAGAAACTTGCCCACTTTATTTAGGAGTATTTCTACTCTCCCTATGGAATGCTAGTCCATAGCAGGGTTACCACCAATCATTAAGTTTGCTGATACTGATTCATACACCTAGCTGGTGAGAGGCACCGTGAGAGTAAAGTGTCTTGCCCAAAAACACAATGCCTCCAGCCAGGGCTTGAACCCGGACCTCTCAAACTGGAGATGACCACATTCACCATGAGGCTATCATGTCTCCCAAACAACCTGTTAAAAACACCCTTAATTTTAGCTTCAAGCTCTTATAACTCCAAAAGATTTCGGTGACTCCCATTTTTTATTATCGAATTGCGATAAGCTTAATAAGATGCAACTTCTTACAAAGATTCAAAAAAGTCTGTAGAGGGGCTTCAGTGCCACTTTAAATCTGAAGCTAAAATTAAGGATGTTTTCAGCAGGTCTTACTGCTGCTATGGTAACTTATTGTGCCACGAAATTGACACTAACATGTCCACCTATGATAATGCAGTTGTTTGATACCGCGCGTGATTGTGACATCAACCGAAATAGTGTGGTTATAATGACCCATCAAAATCTACGTTTTGGACAGTGCTGGACACTGTTTCGAGCCCCCTTAAGAGTAAATATGAAGGTGTTTGATATTACAAGGGTGGTCAAAAAGATTTTTAGGAGTTTGTCACGGTTGCGTTACACAGCATAAATTTAACAGCAATCTTTTATTTGGTTTTGTGACGACGTTTCGACCGTTCAACAGTCATTTTCAAATTCTGTAGAAGAATGAATATGCATAGTTGTAAAGAATATAATACTATAATTACAAGCTAAAAAAGAGGTAAGATAATTAAAAGGTGTTGAAACCAAAGACCTGAACAAAAACTTTTGCGCGGAGCGAGTCAGATACCCGGCCATTTATTTGCATCTTATTGAATAAGAATAGCAATTATTGTTATATACCTCGTTCTTCAAAGCACACCAACACATGTAAATGAAGTGACCGGGTATTCTGAAGTTGCTCCGGCACTTCTCGAGAATTCTAAAGTTCATTGCGATATCCTCTGGACTCCTTCCGTGTTGTTGTTTGAGGTGACATCCAATTGCTGACCCTTTATGTTCTTCGATACGCTGGTGCAAGTGTCGGCACGAATATCCGGCATAATCTGTATCACACAGATCACACAGATCACACAGATCACACAGATCACACTTAAACTGATAAATAGCGCACTGTTGGTTCACCACGGGAGGTTTCCGTTTTTTCACCTTGAATTCATCTTTGATCTTACGGCTGGTTTTAACAGGATGGATCTCGGTATTTATCTTTCGGCTCAGATCACCAAGTTGCCTATGTACATAGTTCGCTGATTTCTGGTCCTTGAATGGCAAAACAACTCTGATGGGAACTTCCTGCTGGTCAGAGGACTGGTGCTGAACACACGTGTTCCGAGCTACAACCTTCGTCTTGATAAATTGTCGGATAGCGGTTTGTACGAGAGATTCTGGATACTGCAAACGGACAAAGGGTCTCCTTGAGAAGTTGGCATTCTTGATGGAAAAGCTGCCAATTTGCTAATTTAGCATTGTTTTTTGCAGTGAATGTTCGTATTTCACGTCAACATGACTTTGGAAGTGCAGCAGTAAACATGTATCGGTCAGTTTCTTGTAGACCTTTGTGTCCAGTTGGGATCCATTTTTATAATTTCCATTCTTAAAAAAGGAATTTTGTTGTTGTCTTCCGCTTCCATTGTAAAACAGACGGATGGGTGGATTTCGTTCAATGCTGACAGGAAATCGGAGGCAGCTGTAGTATCGGGCATTTTGCTGAGAGTGTCATCAGCGTAACGCTTGTAAAATGCAGGCATCTTGTTCTTGTTTAAGCTGTTTTGATCGTTACGACTGCAATGAGTTCTAACAAAAAACTGAAATGTGTTATGCACACATGCCTAGTACTTTACAGTTAAATAACTTTATTAAATTCTCAATCTCGGATAATGCAATTCTAGCTTTCTGATTGGTTCACTAGATCTCGGTTACCAACCATTATATCTACATTTGACCTTATCTGGAAATGAATGCGGCAAATGTCGCTCAGCATAAAATTTTCAGCATTTCGTTTTGGCGCCCGGAAGTCACATCACTTTCCGGTCGTTTCTTAAGCCATGTTCACATTAGGCCTCGATTATGAGCGAATTATAGTCCAATTAAATATGAAATGGGTTCACATCAACTAATTACAGTCCCTGATTATAATTGGATTACAATTACCTCAAACAACCCCCTTGGGGTTGTTTGAAGTAATTACAGTGTGTGATTGACCAAAATGGCTGACACGTAATGGTTTGGTGAAACCAAACTTTTGATCGCTTTATGGCTAAAGACAGTTTGATCGACGACTATCAACAGGAAGGCTAAAACAAAGGTAAGTGCTTGCTTCACCAAAAACTGTCTCATCCATTGTTGCTTTTCTTCTTGCCTCCAAATCAAGTATTGCGGTGAATATCATGGCAGCTGTTCGATAGGGCGCCGTTTTGTTTTCAACTTTAGATTGCGAGGTTACCATGCCTAGTTCATTTGAATTTCGCAGTTGTGAATCGTATGGAGTATGATAGATTGAATCGTAGTTCAGTTGAATATAATTAACATTTAGTGTGAACACGGCTTTAGACTTCAATAAAATTTAGCAAAACCGAAGGTTGAAAATTTAATAAAACAATTATTCTATTCGCACCTGTTGATATGAGATTGGTTATAGCCGCCAACTCGGCCCCACGGGCCACGTTGGCTATTTACCATCTCATATCCAACGCGCGCTCATGGAATAATTGTTAAATAAACCAACATAATAATATACATGCAAAAATTTCATCATGCTGATTGGCTGAGAGCACGTCAATTAATCCCAAACAGTGCAGAAATTTGAAATTGAGTGCAAGAAGTTGAAATTGATGTTTCGATGTTTCTGTCCTTATTACAAACATATTCGTTCCAGCATTTCACTAAAAAAACCGTTGAATCAGGGGATAGAAATTACTCACACAGAGCAAAACTGATCAGAATAGCGAGTCGCTAAGATTTAAAACGAGTACGCACCAAGCGATCTCCTGACCTCAGTGGAGAGTGAGAATGGAAAACCCTTCCAGCATCCAAAATATCCATGAATGGATAACAATGCCAGTAAAACAAGTCATTTGGTGAGCATATTGAGTTATATTGAGTGAATTCAAGTAGAAAACAACAGCCATTTCCGAGTTGCCATTTGCCTCTGTGTCAAAACGAGTCTTTGTGCGAAACCATCCATATGAAAGTGTGTTCCCCAACAGGTTCATATTCGTGCAAATCAAACAATTTTCATATGAAGAGTTTTGCACCAAGTTTTGAAACAGGGGAACAAAGTAAGTCGCTGAGCTCCTTGCCGAGTTCACTCAAATGGCAACCAAAACTACGCTGGAAAGACGTTAGCGTACGTAGCTTAAACTAAGTGGTCTCTTGCTTTCTTCCGTTCATGAAAAAGTGGCACAGAAGTTTGTCAAGCTCTGGAACACCATCTTTTCCGAATGTTCGGATTAGATTTGGTGTTCATTTCATTTTTTTGGAGAAAGTCACCTATTTTAGCAGCATTCAACGCGGCTGCTGTTTCAGAAGGGGTCGCTTCATTTGTTTCGCCTTTTAGAGTAAGTTATTTGTTATCGGCTGAAAATTTCTAGGTCCAAAAAAAATTTCCAAACAAGTCTAGGTCAAATTCAGGAAGCCATTCAAAATCGTCTTCAAATATTGCAGAAATGTCCTCCGTTTTGTTGTTCTTTTGGACTGGTCATCGCGCGGCGTCTTCGTCAACCAGTCTGTTGTTAGGAAGGTTTCTAGTGTACAAATAACTAGTAATACAATTGTTACTATATGCACTCGTTTCCCGTGTTATTTGGATGACATTCATTGCAGTTGGCCAACATTGTATTATATTCTGCTATAAAGATTTGTAAGTCAAGCTGGAACACCAAATTGACCTCACAAGGCAATACAAGTCATTTCAATTTCTCTTGCTAGTTGTAACACTGATCTTTCAATAAAACATTGTACGAACTTGCAAAAGGCCTTGTATTCAGCTTTGTCAAGTTTCAAAACTAAGATAGATCAGTTTTACAATCCTTAAATCATGGCTATTTGAGTTGATTAGTAAAAATGTTAGTGCTTAGTTGGCTAGTAGTATTCTTTCGCCATGTAATAAATTAATGACTGGAAAGCACCGTTCTGAGGGGAGACTGGAGGTTGCTACCTTACTTATTTGGTCGGGGTCTGCAGGGGTGTAAGTTATAAGCGGCCACTGAAGGTGTAATAGGTGGCTGCGACCACTAAAAGGGCATCCCCCCCAGAAAAATTGAAATCTAGAAGCTCGGAAATGCGAATTCCAGCGTTATGGGCATCAAAAAGCGTGCTGTTGATGGACATTTTCATTGACCACAAAACAGGACTTTTTTTTATGTAGCATTTAAAAATTTCGGTGGTCGTCGTTGTTGTTATATTTGCTTTTTTTTATTAATGTCATTTTTATCCAAACAGACGGCGGTAAGAGGTCCTACAGGCGGCAGTAGACCGCCGGTAACCGGCTTTTATTCAAACCCCTGGGTCTGTGATATCTGTGTAGCTGATTCAGTAAAAGATTACTCCAAAACTGGGAAAATATTAGATGCTGGCGTGTTAAATAATGGTGTTTTTTGGTTCTAAGGTTTTTTTTTGTCAATTCTTTCGATGCTTTCGATCTTCAAACAACAACCAGCATCCTTGTGCTGTCTTCGCCTGCGTTTTATTTTTTGGAGTCGGAGTCAGAGAGTTATTATCTTTATTGACTACAATTCTGTAAAGATTGTTTAGTGAACCAACTTTTGCGAAATGAACAGGCAAGAGGAGCAACAGAAGAATCTGAGTCGTGTTTTTACTATGGACGCCTTCATCAACGTTTAGCATAATGGCCCTTTATGTCGTCTTTTTATGGTTTTGAAATATCATGTCGCTCTGTTGACTTTGGCTCGTGTTTTGGGCATGATCTTAAGGTATGGTTGTGTTTTCCTTTTTTTAATCATGACCCCTGTTCCTCGACACATTTGTTTATCTATTGTTAGTTTAACTTAATGTAACCTTTTCATTTTCAACTACAAATATGCTATAAGATAAAGTGCTCTACAAAAACTAACACGACTTACAGCTTGGTCATGAACTTGCAACATACTACTTACATCACATCAATACTTTTTTCGTGTATTTAAGCTGGATTAAGGCAACAGTTTGTGCTTGTTGCATTGGTTTTTTGTTGCCTTGCACTGAGATGCTAATGATCCCTTTGGCTTAACGGGACCATCATTGCTTTAACATTAATCACATGCACAATTAATGTCTGTCCCATACATTTTTTAATGATATGTTTCTGTTTACATTAGTCTCTTTTCAAACATTTTGTACTTTTAAAAAGATGTTTTGTCGAATGGAATGTGATTTTTTTCTGTTATCTACTTGTAGATGCACCAAGCAGCACAAACCTGATAACTGTTCCAAATAACACCACTTTGCTACGTGACAGTAACATCTCATTAGACTGCAGTACAGATGCCAACCCTGATGCTCATGTTTATCATTTCTACTTAAATGACAGTCTCATTGGTAACAGCAGTTCAGGTGTGTTTAACACAACTGTAATGACAGATGGAGTGTACACTTGTGTTCCTGTAAATACAGTTGGCACTGGAGAAAACGCTACTGTCAGCATCACTGTCGTCGGTGAGTTACATTAAACCTGTTTTGAGTTTTTATTTTTATGTGCATGACTTAAATGATTAGTATGGTTGGTAATCGCACTAGGCCGAGTAAAATAAAAGATAAATGTCACGCATGTTTTCTGAAGTTGCAGAAATTGCGCAAGTCGAGCAGCGATCTGTGCGATTTGTAAAACTTCTGCAACTTCTGAAGACAAGTGATATTAGTCACTAATATCAACATAATGAAGACATGATTGATCATCGCAGTTATACACACAACTTAACCAGTTGTGAAATTAAAGCCTGCAAAAAAAATAAGGCCTGAACGGGTTTTTGAACCCATGACCTCTGCGATACCGGTGCAGTGCTCTACCAACTGAGCTATCAAGCCGACTGGGAGCTGGTCACATTGTGAGTTCGCAATATACCCGTAGAAGGTGAAGAATGCAAATGAATATATGAAAAATCGTATAATTTATTTGAACTGCGGACAAAGATATCAATACATGATTGATCATCGCAGTTATACACAAAACTTAAGCAGTTCTGAAATTAAAGCCTGAAAAAAATTCAGGCCTGAGCGGGATTCAAACCCATGGCCTCTGCAATAGCGGTGACGTGTTCTACCAACTGGGCAATCAAGCCGACTGGGAGCTGGTGGGCAAAATGTCATTTGTAAGAAAGCTGTTGTGTATATTTTGTAGGAGACCATTTCAGTGTTCTACAAGCATCAATGAATTGTAAGGCACACAAATCTTCGAAATGAAAATTGTTTTTACATAGCAACGCGACTGGAATCCTTGGCCAAAAATAACAAAAAAGAACCTTTTTAGGCCAAGCCTGTTTTTATAAGTTACTCGGAGTCAGATTCCTCAGTGAAGATCCTCTTGTTTGAGCCATGCTTAGCGCTGGTGAGTCTTGGTGAGCTTTTCTCAGCTCACTACTGCAGCAACAGAAGCTTTGTTTTCAATAAACTGTGGATGACTGTGATGGTTACAGCTGATTCAAACACTCACTGGATGCGGAACACTTTTGTCAGTTGTTCGTGAAATTATCTGTTCCCATTCGTCTTCTTCATCGTAGCCGTGGAGTCCTTGCACTGATGTTTGGTCTGTGATTTTCTTCAGTTCACGGGAACTTTGTTCGCCATAGTCATCTTAGCGCGTTGGTTGGTATCCACTTCGGAGTAGGCGTCTTTAAGGAGTGAGTTCTCCTTCATTTTCGTCACTTTAGTCAGTGTTGATGGTAGTTTTGCCCATTGGAGGTTTCCTCTACCAGATTGGCAGATGATCGATCACGGGACGACAGAACAGGCTTTTCTTATCTTCTTCACCACTTCAAAAAACGTTTTTTCCTTGTTTTGCGTTTTTTAGTGTTTCCATTTTGGCTCATTTCCCTTGGTTCATTAATAAATTCACCGTCAATTTCTTTGATACGAGACGCCATTGCTGCAAAACAATAGCGAGGCAGTTTTTTTTTCACCGTTCCCTAGCAACCTTAGAGCCAGTCATTTTGCGGCAATTTTGCCCTCTAGAGAAGAGAAAATTTAGAAAAATGCCCCCTTTCCCGGCCCATGAGAATTCAGTATTTTTGCCTTTTATGTTGAAATCCATGTCATGCTTTTTTGAGTTTACGCTTTTCAATTTATTTTTAATTATAGACCCTCCATCAATAACAATCAAAAACATCAGTGAGACGGTGGAGGAAGGTGACAACATCACATTGACTTGTTATGTAACCGGGAAACCGCCGCCTATCACAGCATGGACTAAGCTTGGCAGTTCTGAGGTGCTCTCGAGTACATCATCACTCACCATTGTGAATGTAAGAAAACCTGGGACACCTGATAACATGATCCAGTATCAATGTACAGCCAGTAATGGAGTGGGGACACCTGCTACAGCTACAGTCAATGTCATTGTTCACTGTAAGTGAATATTGTCTTGATTAATCATTTCATCGTTACAATATGACTAGCTCTAAGGTAAAAACTGGTTTGCACAGAGTACCGAGCACTATACTATATCATTTAACTGTACTGATTTTCTTGACTTATGTTTAAAATCACAGAAAGCCAGCTAATGAACCGCACAATTGCCTCAAAGTTATGTCCGATTTTCTTTTTTTTATTCATTTTAAACTTGGAAAATGGAGAAGACTTAAAACTCCTATTGAATATAAGCTTATCTTATGACGGAGGCAGCGTGGCCGAGTGGTCAGCGTGTCAGACTCGCAATCCAGTGGTCCCAGGTTCGAGTCCCGCTCTGGCCACTAGCTAGATTTGTTTCACGGAACGCCCGAGTTCAAATCCTCGGCCACACTTGTAAATAGCCAACTTGTCTGCCTCCGGCCAGTTGGGATTCTTAGCAATGTTATGTTTAATTTGAATTATTTGTTTCAGCTGTTTGAGTGGCATGCCTGTAAACTAGCTTGGTGTAGCTAAGTGCATGTCCACTATAAACAAACACTTGACATTTCTTTTTTTGACATCTTACCGAAGCAACGTGGCTGATTTTTTTAGAAAACGGTATGAAATTTTCTACCACAAAGAGTTACTTGTCGCAATTTGGCAGAAACTTCCAGCAAAAGTGGTGAAAACTTAACTGGACTATCTTTTCAATAGATCAACAAGTCAATTTTTCACTTATTTTTCCTCCTTTCTCTAGCCCTTGCTTGATCTGCTTCACGACATTATTAGGTATTATTTCGTCTCCTTTCTCTAGCCCTGGCTAGATCTACTTCACGGCATTGTTCAGTAGTGTTTCGCCTCCTTTCTCTAGCCCTCCCTTTCCCTTTTTCGTGTTCTTTTTGACTACTTCTTTGCCTGTTAATTCTTGCATGCTCTCGGCCGTTCTCTTTCACGTTCTGCTTCAGTCTTGAAATTGTAATATAAACTCTGTTATTGTTTGTTGACATAACAACAGCAATGGTTTTCTTTTCTTGGATCCTGGCAAGAAAAGATGGTATTCTCAAGCTCCCCCGGTCGAGTTATTTTGAGACTCCCCTCCCCTTCCCCCAGAGTCTGTACGGACAGACGCTCGGTCGCTCGTACGGTGACTTAATACCCAACATTTTTTGGCGTGATGGTTGTAGCAAAATACCATGCCCACTGGGGCTGATCCACTTCGCTTACTGGAAGCCCTTTAGTTTATTCATTTCTTAAGAAGCGACAAGAAGCCTGGGGCAGATCGCATTTTGCAGTGGCTTGTGGGACCGTCACAGGGGACAAAACAAAATATATCCTTTCCATGTTATCCTTCTCCCAGTAACTGTACCCCAAGGCACTGAGAGAAGAGACTCGCCCCAGATTTCTTCTCGTTCCTAAAGTGACTAATTAGAGACATTCAATGCATTAATGTAAACCACGTGCGCATGTATTTCCCATCCACATTTTAATGATATGTTTCTATTTGCACAAAGATGCTGTTAAAAAGATGTTTTGTCGAATGGAATGTGATTTTTTTCCGTTATCTACTTGTAGATGCACCAAGCAGCACAAACCTGATAACTGTTCCAAATAACACCACTTTGCTACGTGACAGTAACATCTCATTAGACTGCAGTACAGATGCCAACCCTGATGCTCATGTTTATCATTTCTACTTAAATGACAGTCTTATTGGTAACAGCAATTCAGGTGTGTTTAACACAACTGTGATGACAGATGGAGTGTACACTTGTGTTCCTGTAAATACAGTTGGCACTGGAGAAAACGCTACTGTCAGCATCACTGTCGTCGGTGAGTTACATTAAATCTGTTTTGAGTTTTTATTTTTATGTGCACGGCTTTATTGATTAGTATGGGTATTCGCACTAGGCCGAGTAAAATAAAAGATAAATGTCACGCATGTTTTCTGAAGTTGCAGAAATTGCGCAAGTCGAGCAGTGATCCGTGCGATTTGTAAAACTTCTGCAACTTCTGAAGACAAGTGATATTAGTCACTAATATCAACATAATGAAGACATGATTGAGCATCGCAGTTATACACACAACTTAACCAGTTGTGAAATTAAAGCCTGCAAAAAAAATAAGGCCTGAACGGGGTTTTGAACCCATGACCTCTGCGATACCGGTGCAGTGCTCTACCAACTGAGCTATCAAGCCGACTGGGAGCTGGTCACATTGTGAGTTCGTAATATACCCGTAGAAGGTGAAGAATGCAAATGAATATATGAAAGATCGTATAATTAATTTGAACTGCGGAGAAAGATATCAATACATGATTGATCATCCCAGTTATACACACAAGTTTAAATAGTTCTGAAATTAAAGCCTGAAAAAAATTCAGGCCTGAGCGGGATTCAAACCCATGGCCTCTGCGATAGCGGTGATGTGTTCTACCAACTGGGCAATCAAGCCGACTGGGAGCTAGTGGGCAAAATGTCGTTTGTAAGAAAGCTGTTGTGTATATTTTGTAGAAGACCATTTCCGTTTTCGACAAGCATCAATGAATTGTAAGGCACACAAATCTTCGAAATGAAAATTGTTTTTACATAGCAACGCGACTGGATTTCTTGGCCAAAAATGACAAAAAAAGGAACTTTTTTGGCCAAGTTTAAGCCTGTTTTTATAAGGTACTCGGAGTCAGATTCCTCAGTGAAGATCCTCTTGTTTGAGCCATGCTTAGCGCTGGTGAGTCTTGGTGAGCTTTTCTCAGCTCACTACTGCAGCAACAGAAGCTTTGTTTTCAATAAACTGTGGATGACTGTGATGGTTACAGCTGATTCAAACACTCACTGGATGCGACACACTTTTGTCAGTTGTTCTTGAAATTATCTGTTCCCATTCGTCTTCTTCATCGTAGCCGTGGAGTCCTTGCACTGATGTTTGGTCTGTGATTTTCTTCAGTTCACGGGAACTTTGTTCGCCATAGTCATCTTAGCGCGTTGGTTGGTATCCACTTCGGAGAAGGCGTCTTTAAGGAGTGAGTTCTCCTTCATTTTCGTCACTTTAGTCAGTGTTGATGGTAGTTTTGCCCATTGGAGGTTTCCTCTACCAGATTGGCAGATGATCGATCACGGGACGGCAGAACAGGCTTTTCTTATCTTCTTCACCACTTCAAAAAACGTTTTTTCCTTGTTTTGCGTTTTTTAGTGTTTCCATTTTGGCTCATTTCCTTTGGTTCATTAATAAATTCACCGTCAATTTCTTTGATACGAGACGCCATTGCTGCAAAACAATAGCGAAGCAGTTTTTTTTTCACCGTTCCCTAGCAACCTTAGAGCCAGTCATTTTGTGGCAATTTTGCCATCTAGAGAAGAGAAAATTTAGAAAAATGTCCCCTTTCCCGGCCCATGAGAATTCAGAATTTTTGCCTTTTATGTTGAAATCCATGTCATGCTTTTTTGAGTTTACGCTTTTCAATTTATTTTTAATTATAGACCCTCCATCAATAACAATCAAAAACATCAGTGAGACGGTGGAGGAAGGTGACAACATCACATTGACTTGTTATGTAACCGGGAAACCGCCGCCTATCACAGCATGGACTAAGCTTGGCAGTTCTGAGGTGCTCTCGAGTACATCATCACTCACCATTGTGAATGTAAGCAGACCTGGGACACCTGATAACATGATCCAGTATCAGTGTACAGCCAGTAATGGAGTGGGGACACCTGCTACAGCTACAGTCAATGTCATTGTTCACTGTAAGTGAATATTGTCTTGATTAATCATTTCATCGTTACAATATGACTAGCTCTAAGGTAAAAACTGGTTTGCACAGAGTACCGAGCACTAAACTATATCATTAAACTGTACTGATTTTCTTGACTTATGTTTAAAATCACAGAAAGCCAGCTAATGAACCGCACAATTGCCTCAAAGTTATGTCCGATTTTCTTTTTTTTTTATTCATTTTAAACTTGGAAAATGGAGAAGACTTAAAACTCCTATTGAATATAAGCTTATCTTACCGAAGCAACTTGGCTGATTTTTTTAGAAAACGGTACAAAATTTTCTACCACAAAGAGTTACTTGTCACAATTTGGCAGAAACTTCCAGAAAAAGTGGTGAAAACTTAACTGGACTATCTTTTCGATAGATCAACAAGTCAATTTTTCACTTATTTTTCCTCCTTTCTCTAGCCCTTGCTTGATCTGCTTCACGACATTATTAGGTATTATTTCGTCTCCTTTCTCTAGCCCTGGCTAGATCTACTTCACGGCATTGTTCAGTAGTGTTTCGCCTCCTTTCTCTAGCCCTCCCTATCCCTTTTTCGTGTTCTTTTTGACTACTTCTTTGCCTGTTAATTCTTGCATGCTCTCGGCCGTTCTCTTTCACGTTCTGCTTCAGTCTTGAAATTGTAATATAAACTCCGTTATCGTTTGTTGACATAACAACAGCAATGATTTTCTTTTCTTGGATCCTGGCAAGAAAAGATGGTACTCTCAAGCTCCCCCGGTCGAGTTATTTTGAGACCCCTTCCCCCCCCCCCCCCTTCTCCCAGAGTCTGTACGGACAGACGCTCGGTCGCTCGTACGGTGACTTAATACCCAACATTTTTTGGCGTGATGGTTGTAGCAAAACACCTTGCCCACTGGGGGCTGATCCACTTCGCTTACTGGAAGCCCTTTAGTTTATTCATTTCTTAAGAAGCGACAAGAAGCCTGGGGCAGGTCGCATTTCGCAGTGGCTTGTGGGACCGTCACAGGGGACAAAACAAGATATATCCTTTCCAAGTTATCCTTCTCCCAGTAACTGTACCCCAAGGCACTGAGAGAAGAGACTCGCCCCAGATTTCTTCTCGTTCCTAAAGTGACTAATTAGAGACATTCAATGCATTAATGTAAACCACGTGCGCATGTATTTCCCATCCACATTTTAATGATATGTTTCTATTTGCACAAAAGATGCTGTTAAAAAGATGTTTTGTCGAATGGAATGCGATTTTTTTTCCGTTATCTACTTGTAGATGCACCAAGCAGCACAAACCTGATAACTGTTCCAAATAACACCACTTTGCTACGTGACAGTAACATCTCATTAGACTGCAGTACAGATGCCAACCCTGATGCTCATGTTTATCACTTCTACTTAAATGACAGTCTCATTGGTAACAGCAATTCAGGTGTGTTTAACACAACTGTGATGACAGATGGAGTGTACACTTGTGTTCCTGTAAATACAGTTGGCACTGGAGAAAACGCTACTGTCAGCATCACTGTCGTTGGTGAGTTACATTGGTCTAGTTTTGTATTTTTCCGTGCATGAGTTAAACGATTATACATGAATCATCGTTCTAACCCTGCCACATGGTAGAGTAGACACTACTTTCCCGCTCAAATGTTTATCAGTTAATTTTCATTAATGTTGTAGCAGTGAGTTTCCTATTGTTCAAGATTAATTGTCCATCGGGATAGAACTTTGTTGTTTATTAGAAATATTATTTAAATGCAACAGAGTTATTGCCAATTTCTTTCTAGACTGCTTGGCCAACATCAACCTTCAAACAGAGTGGTCTTACGTGAAAATATTTAAAGTCTTTAAAGTCTTGAAGCAAGGGTTGTACAAAGTGTCTGTAGAGGTGAAAATCTGTGCAGGCAAATTTTTTTCATTCTCTTAAGAAAAATGCTGGCGTAGGCAGTTTTGGTCGAGATTTAAGGCTAGCTACCTCTGAAGTATACGTTACTAGCCCCTGTTTTTATTTTTTTTTAATTTCAATAACCCTTGCCGAGATCTTCTTTTTCCGTATTGACTATAATAGTCCTAATTTGGGCTAAACACCTTTGTATTTGGTAGGCACCGTCCTTAACAAAATTTGCATTACATCCTGGGTCCAGTTGCAAAAGATTCCAATTATATTTTTGTTAGTTTATTCTTTTTAATTTACTTTAAATTATAGACCCTCCATCAATAACACACCACAAAATAAGAGAGACTGTGAAGGAAGGTGACAACATCACATTGACTTGTAGTGCCTCTGGAAAACCTAACCCTGTCATAACATGGACTATGTTTGGTAGTTCTGAGGTGGTCTCTAATACATCATCACTCTATATTGTGAATGTAAGCAGACCTGGGACACCTGATAACATGATCCAGTATCAGTGTACAGCCAGTAATGGAGTGGGGACACCTGCTACAGCTACCATCAATGTCACTGTTCACTGTAAGTGAATATTGTCTTGATTAATCATTTCATTGTTACAATATGACTAACCCTAAGTCAAAAATTGTTTTGACAAAGTACTGAGCACTAAAATATATCATTAAACTGTACTGATTTTCTTGACTTTTGGTTAGTTAAAATCACAGAAAGCCAACTAATGAACCGCACAATTGCCTCAA
Source organism: Micromussa lordhowensis (assembly GCA_964020085.1). NCBI lineage: Eukaryota > Metazoa > Cnidaria > Anthozoa > Scleractinia > Lobophylliidae > Micromussa > Micromussa lordhowensis. The sequence goes on along the minus strand of CAXHUQ010001516.1, from coordinate 38,474 downwards.
AGCTATGTCCGATTTTCTTTTTTATTCATTTTAAACTTGAAAATAGTATTTTCCAAGTTGTAGTTGTAGAGTGAATTTCGCTGCTTTGGTCCTTCGCTCCTTTGTACTTGGCTTCCTGTTAGACTTTTCGATTCCGCTGACCAATGCATAAGGCTTTCACAATTGCTTGTGTATTGAAGTCGTACCAAAGTCAAGTTATTTGAGAGGCAGAAGGTGAAACGATTTCCTCAGCAAATAGTTTGCCTCTTATTGGCAATATTTGTCATTTGTCATTCTTTGCATATCTGAGGCAAGTACTCAATATCTGAGCGTAGAAATAATCCAAATGAGACGATTTTCGCATGAACGGCTCTGAAGAATAATCGAGGAGAATTTGAATGCTGTGTTTTTCTGTAATTTCGGTACTGTATATAATTATATATGGACATGGCGAAATGATTTAGCGTAAAAATATTCACGCTTGTTTAATTTTTAACACATTTGTAAACCCTGTAATCAATGTATTAACAGTACTCTTGTATTACATGTAAAAGGCACATTTTAGCACAAAGAGCTGCACTTCTTGTTGCATTGGGTTTTATTGGCATGCACTGAGGTCCAAATATATAGTTTGGGAAAGCCTGAAAGCGGAGCTGCCATAAAATACTTATCATTTACTTGATACAATAGCCTTTAAAGAAATTTGCCAATAAGCCTTTCATCAAACGAAATGAATTGAACAACAACAAAAAAGACAAAACCAGAAATCTACATAAACAGACATGCATATCACTAAATCTGAGTATCAAACAGCAAATCCCGTGCCAATGAAGGATGACAGAATGAAAGATATGTTAAAGAAAATTCGTTTGAATTGAATACCATTGAAAGTAAAGCCAAGATTTGCATTTAGAAACTGGAAAACTTCCAAAGTTTCGAAGACTTGGGGTATTACATTTAAAATTAATAATTATTGAAACTAAAGCATAATTTGATTATTGTTTTTTGCCTATAGCATGGCAGTCATTTTATCGGCCGTGGCTTTTCCAGTCTTTACCCAATAACCTTTAAAGTGCATATGAGATGAGAAATAAAAGCTGCGTTGTTCAATTGAATTTTTTTTTTAAAATACAGAAAAATTGCGTTTTCCTTTCCTTTTTTCGCTTTAGAGATATTGATATTGACGCAAATTAGGAAAGTGATGACGTCAATACTGAATAAAGAATATCTCTGGAATTTTTCAAACTTGGCACCAGAAATGTACATCACAATAGAAACCAAATGACATTCACAGTGTCATTGCCATGGAAACTCTCTTGACTCCAGTCTCTCTGTCAAAAAGCAAGTATCCTCATTTTCAACCCTTTAAAGTGCAACAGAGGGTCCTGCTTGGAACATACATGGTTCCTATATTGTGTTAACTCTCATCATTAGATTGGAATAGATGGTCCTTGTTTAAGACAAAAACTGGGAATTTCAGTTTTAATAAACACAGCATCAGCAGGAAAAAATGTTGTCATGGCAACAGCAGCACTGGCGTCATTTTTTTCCTTTTGTGATGAACACTTCTGGTGCCAAGGTTTAAGAACACTGCTTCAATGTTTCCAGAGATATTCTCTATTCAGTATTTTACCCATTTTGTTTGCAAACAATATGACGCCATCGCTTTCCTAATTTCCATAATACAAAAACGCCATTCTTATGTATTTTTTCAAATACGCATCAATTGTTTTTCATTTCATATGCACTTTAAATTAATTCACCCAAGTATTTCACAAGACTGAATAAATTGAACAAACTAAGTGAGAAAATCTCCATACTTTGTAAACACATTATGCATCACCACATACGTGCGTCAAATGTGAGATGGTTTCTTGACTTTTCTTGGATTCCAACCGTAACAGAGGACGAAATTTTAGTACTCTACCTAGTGGCTCTCTCTACTAACACATAGAAAACTTCAAAACGCACCTGCAGTATTTACAAAATAATAGACGAGGTTATCGGTGAAAAAGACCCTCCGTTTACAATATGCAACTTACACTCCACAAAGCGACTCCACTGTTACTTGTTTAGAGACAAGCGATATTAAAACAATGAAACTTGTTAAATGTCTTAGTCCTATTGAATATAAGCTTATCTTACCGAAGCAACCTGACTGATTTTTTTTTTTCTACAAAAACAAGCTGCTTATCACAAGTTGGCCGAAACTTCCAGCAAAAGTGGTGAAAACTGAACTCAACTAATATTTTCAATAGATCAACAAATCCATTTTTTGCTGATTTTGTCTCCTATCTCTAGCCCTTGCTAGATCTACCTCACAGCATTTTTCAGTAGTGTTTCGCCTCCTTTCTCTAGCGCTAGCTAGATATACTTCACGGCATTGTTCAGTAGGGAAAGGCATTGTTCACGGCATTGTTCACAAAGGGAAAGGGAAAGGGAGGGCTAGAAAAAGGAGGCGAAACGGTTTCGCCTCCTTTTTCTAGCCCTCCCTTTCCCTTTTCGTGATCTTCTTGACTACTTCTTTGCCTGTTAATTCTTGCATGCTCTCCGCCGTTCTCTTTCACGTTCTGTTTCAGTCTTGAAATCGTAATATAAGCTCCGTTATCATTTGTTGACATAACAACAGAAATAGTTTTCTTTTCTTAGATCTTGGCAAGAAAATATGGTATTCTCAAGCTCCCCTGTTTGAGTTACTTTGAGACTCCCCTCCCCTTCCTCCAGAGTCTGTACGGACAGACGCTCGGTCGTACGGTGACGTCATACCCAACTTTTTTTTACCAAAATTCCTTGCCCACTGGGGCTGGTGCGCTTTGCTTACTGGAAGCCCTTTAGTTTATTCATTTCTTAAGAAGCAACAAGAAGCCCGGGGCAGGTCGCAATTCGCAGTGGCTTTTCACAGGGGACAAAACAAAATATATCCTTTCCAAGTTATCCTTCTCCCAGTAACGGTCCCCCAAGGCACTGAGAGACGAGACTCGCCCCAGATTTCTTCTCGTTCCTAAAGTGACTAATTAGAGACCTTCAATGCATTAATGTAAACCATGTGCGCATGTATTTCCCATGTATTTCCACTTTTTAATGATATGTTTCTATTTGCATAAAAGATGCTGTTAGAAAGATGTTTTATTTAATGGAATGCGACCATTTCTGTTATCTACCTGTAGATGCACCAAGCAGCACAAACCTGATAACTGTTCCAAATAACACCACTTTGCTACGTGACAGTAACATCTCATTAGACTGCAGTACAGATGCCAATCCTGATGCTCATGTTTATCACTTCTACTTAAGTGACAGTCTTATTGGTAACAGCAATTCAGGTGTGTTTAACACAACTGTGATGACAGATGGAGTGTACACTTGTGTTCCTGTAAATACAGTTGGCACTGGAGAAAACGCTACTGTCAGCATCACTGTCGTTGGTGAGTTACATTGGTCCAGTTTTGTATTTTTCCGTGCATGACTTAAACGATTATACATCAAACGTCGTTCTAACCATGCCACATGATAGAATAAACACTACTTTCCCCCTCAAACGTTTATCAGTTAATTAATGTTGTAGCATTCAGTTTCCTATTGTTCAAGATTAATTGTCCATCGGGATAGATCTTTGTTGTTTATAAGAAATATCATTTAAATGCAACAGAGTTATTGCCAATTTGTCTCTAGACTGCTTGGCCAACGTCAACCTTCAAACAGAGTGGTCTCACGTGAAAATATTTAAAGTGAACACAAGGCATCCGTTTTAATTCTAAAATGTGGTCCTTGTGCTTCCTGTTTCCTTTTTGCAACTCAGTGTGAAATGCATGAGGTAAACAAGTCTTGCAATGTGTTTGTTGAAGCAAGGGTTGCACAAAGTGTCTGTAGAGGTGAATTCTGAGGAAATCTGTGCAGGCAAATTTTTTCATTCTCTTAGACTGAAAAATGCTGACGTAGGCATTTTTGGTCGAGATTTAAGGCTAGCTATCTCTGAAGTATGCGTTACTAGCCCCTGTTTTAATTTTTTTTTATTTCAATAGCCCCTGCCAAGATCTTCTTTTCCATATAGACTATAATAGTCCTAATTTGGGCTAAACACCTTTGTATTTGGTAGGCACCGAATTTAACACAATTTACATCTTAATCCTGGGTCCAGTTCCAAAAGATTCCAATTATATTTCTGTTAGTTTATTCTTTCAATTTACTTTAAATTATAGACCCTCCATCAATAGCAAACCACAAAATAAGAGAGACGGTGGAGGAAGGTGACAACATCACATTGACTTGTAGTGCCTCTGGTAAACCTCCACCTTTCATAACATGGACTAAGCTTGGCAGTTCTGAGGTGCTCTCGAGTACATCATCACTCACCATTGTGAATGTAAGCAGACCTGGGACACCTGATAACATGATCCAGTATCAGTGTACAGCCAGTAATGGAGTGGGGACACCTGCTAGAAACGTAACCAATGTTACTGTGCATTGTGAGTCAGTGTTTGTATGGGTATGCTAATTTATACAACACATTTTATCTTATGTCTTAAACCTGTTCTGTAAAAGAAGGAGATTATTTATGTATATGAAGTGCATTTTGTAAGAATACAATGAATTATAATTGCGAGCTTTACAAATTAAGCTCAAAGTGATGTTCCATACCAATTATAATTGGAAGAAAATATAATAAAGTAAAGCGCTTATTCACTGAGTAACCTAATGAATCAATCTGTCATCCTTACAGTGGAAGCAAGTTGAACTAACCATAGAAGTGGACTTTAAAGTTAATGTTTCTCCTTTTACAGTTTGGAGTCCTCAGCCAGTGTTCCTTTATAGGGATCACATTTTATAGTAGTGTAATGGGGTAGAGAATGATCTAGTGTGGGACAGCTGTTGTATTGTACTCTTTGCATACGCGTTAAAGATGTATATCATCTCTGCCAAATATGGATTTGTAACTTTTAAGGAATAATGCATGTACATTTAAAAGTAAAGTTACCAATAAAACAGTTCTGCACGGCTTAAAGATCACCTGTGAATGTTTGTAGTTGTTAGTATGCCATGTCATTAATTGCCATTGATTGTGACCTTCACTGTGCATGGATGGTGGTTGTTGTAATGCCCAAAGATTATGTCTGTGTCCTTTCAATTGTTTAACTGAAGCAGGTTGCACATTGTCAATGTTAAAAATTGCAAATAAAATGTTAAGAATACAAAATGTAGTGCTAGAAATTAAAGTACATCAATGGTATATTGATTACTTGATAATGTGACTATCACCAACTAAACTGTGAGACATCAGTCAACGCGAGTGATGTGATGATGCATTGTGTAACAACTTATGCATATAATCACGATGTTTGAAAATGTCTATATAGGTGTCAATTAAGTCCTTTTTTTTTCTTTTTACAAGGACTAACGTTTATCATAATTCAAGAAATGAAAAATACTTTAACTTAGTGCAATACAAGAAATTGGTGAGCTGTAAACCACCGTCGTTTTGGATTTTCTATACTTTGTAAATAATAAGCGCCGTGCCATTGTTTAAATTTTAGCATTGGTTTGTCATTATATAACATATTATCTTTGCTAATTAATGCCCGTCAAAAATGTACATTTACCAGTAGCCTTACAGACTATTTTCGTCATTACCATTGCATTATTGTGTTGTCTTTCTTCATTCAAATCAGCTTCTTGTTAGATCACACAGTGTAGAGGGTGCACAACTACTAGCTGAAGTTATTTATTCGCTAGACCAACTTAAAACAGTGTTACTCCTTTTTCAAAACCCACAGACAAAAAACGTGTTGAATTTATGGTTATAGCGCATACAAATATCACATGAAATGGTATAACTAAAAACTTAGTAATTCGCTGAACCCTTTAAACCTTCAATGTGCAATCTTCACGTATTACCAAGCACGTTACATGAGCATTTTACTCCAGTAGGAACTAAAGCTGTCATCCTACTCATTAAATTGAATATGAGGCTCAAAAGGCTCTTTAAAAGTGTCAACTG
>CAXHUQ010001516.1:0-27500 GCA_964020085.1 Micromussa lordhowensis | reverse complement strand
AGAAGGCAACATGTTAGATATGAATTGACTTCAGGCAGCTAAAGAGCTAGTGAAACTTAGTACATGGTGAAATTTTTAGCTCTTTGGGTGTAATATTCAAGGAGAAATTGTCTTTCAAAAACTGCAAAATTTCTGGGTGGCAAAAGCGCTAATGAGCTCATACATTCTTTGTTAAATTTTGAGTTTTTAAACACCTGTTGCACAAACGTATTCAATACATCAAGCTCATATTCACTGGCAGAGTTAATCGTACTACATGTATGACCTTTCAATGTTCAGAACTGATTTATTTGTTGCTCCATCAAAAACTGAATTGCTTATGCTAATGAGGCAAATATTGTAAACAAGGATTCCCCTACGGTGTATATGATGGGCAAAGTCAAAGTGAAAGTGAATACGCTAGTTTGATTGATGAACACGACTCGTTTAATTCTGTGGCAAAACAGATCCGATTTGTGTTTTGAACACTGGATTCGACTGTATGATAAACACGCTCGTTCAGTTCTGTTCGGAAACACTGCCGACTCAACCTTCAGTTCGATATGCTAGATTTCAACACTGGATTTGCTCTAGTGGTTTGACTGGTAAACACAATCTTTCCAAAAAAGCTGCCCGATGGAACTTTCAGTTCGATATAGGTAAACAGAGAAGGAATACACTGTTTCGATTCATGAACACGCTCGTTCAATTCTGTGGTGAACACGCTGGTTCGGTTTCGTGTCGATTTTGTTTCTTGGATTTGCTCTTGTATAACAGTTTTCCTCAATATTCGAATTAGAAGAAGAGTTTTGTAAAGGGTACGCTCCCCAATTGAACTTTCATTTCGATAAAGTGAGAGAGGAAACACGCTGGTTCGATATGTTCTGAGAGACTATGAAATTGTCAGTCACAGTTGGATAAACACAACAGCAAAGAAAACAATGATATTCCACGAGACAAGTCTAGATGTAACGCGCCTCCTGATTGGCTAAAAATACAACAGCTCGAATAGTTCCGTCCTTGCAATTGGCTCAAACTGAGCCATTGTTACATCTTACACCTTACACTTACACTTTCAAAGGCCGATCGAGAATTTTTTTGCATAAGCAATTCTTCGCGCGGCACTATTCTCTGCCGCCTCGCCAGCCGAGCGTCTTCGCTCGGCTGGCTCGTTGGCAATAACCCTCCCATTAATTTTCAGGTCGCATAAAACCGCTTGTAAACTTGGTAAACAAGACGTCTTAAGGCCGTTTCCGTGGGATGCCGCGTTAGTCTGTATGTGACCCTATTTGCTAAAACCCGGCATAAGAGTTAAGTCAAAAATGCATTGAACATTTTTCAACCACGTGACGTAAAATAGCCAATAACATCAATCAAAAATTAATGGGTGGGTTATAATGTAGCATATTAATACGTAACACAATCAAAATATATCAATGAAACAGAAACAAGACACCATCCACACCCGGGCATCGACGCCGGCACTGATCAAGTTGCGTAACCTTTAAGTGATTAACTAGCTGTTGTCAAGAGGTTATTTTAACAGTTAAGACATACATACATACTTTATTGGCTCGTCCCCAAGGGGCTTTTCAGAGTCAAAATACAATACCTAATTAAAACCTAAATACATGACAATGATAAATAGATAAAAGTTAAAAAATTAAGTAAAGTAGTCATTAAAAAGCTTTTGCCTAAGTAAACGCTTGAACACCGTTACAGATGGGCATGCTTTAGTGGCTGTTTCCTTATTGGACAAGTGGCCGTTGTAGAGAGGTCGAAATAAGAGACAGTGTATGGACCGTACGCTGGGACAAAAAAAGGCCGTTGTAGAGAGGTGGCCATTAGTGGAGGTTCGGCTGTAGTTCTTGGTCAAGCAGTGACTATCTTGTTAATTAACAAACCTTTCCTTTATTTACACGTTATGTGTTGTAATTGGTTTTGCTGTTGAGACCAAAGCAGCTACTGGCGATGTTCGTCAAAGCTTAGGCGGCCGATTTTCAATATAACAAAAGCATCATTTGTGTTACAGTATTTAAAGAAAAAAAGGAGAAAAGAAAGTCAGTATCACATTTCGGTCATACTAAAATGTGTAAGGTGTTTTGTGATTCAACTTTATACGTGAAGCAAATAAAATTAGTATTCAATACATGTACTTAAGAAATGATAACTCCTTTGACTTAGATCTTTTACTGTCTTCTTCTAAATCCTTATCAAATCGTCCCCATACTGAATCCTTATCAAATCGTCCCCATACTGAATCTAGAACTCGAGCAAGTCACAATTACAGATACAGGCAGGATAAGGCCACCAAGAATGTATATTTTTATTCCTTTTTCCCGAGAACATTGAGACAATGGAATAGTCCACCTTCCGACATTGTAGAGTCAAGATCACTACCCCAATTTCAATCTAAGCTTTCGGATCACCTTAACAATGTTTGATATTATTTCTATTTTGTTTGTTTATTAATTTATTTAGTTAGTTGAATTTATATGAAATAGCTATTTTAACTACATGTATATATATGCACATATATATAGCTGGTGTGATAGTTTTTATGGGCTTTTACCGACTTAATAAATGTAGATGTAGATGTAGATCACTTGTTATTTAATTTGCTTGTAGTTGCTCCATCGGTAGAAATTTCAAATGAAACAGCAACTGTTGCCGAAGGAGAGGACTTGGTACTGACATGTAATGCATCTGGAAAACCTGACCCTGTCATAACATGGACTAGGATTGGCAGTTCTGAGGTGCTCTCTAATACATCATCACTCACCATTGTGAATGTAAGCAGACCTGAGACACCTAATAACATGATCCAGTATCAGTGTACAGCCAGTAATGGAGTGGGGACACCTGCTACAGCCACCTCAACCATCGATGTTTACTGTAAGTATTCGGATTTAATAATCTCTAACTTTGGTGATCTGAATGATAACATTTGTCAATTTTAAAGGCTGCATGTATAAACTATTAAGACAGTTACGCAATGTTATCGAGTGGTGTACCGTGAGATAACGCACGAGTGACTTGAGTTTTCAGTTTGGCTTATGCCTGAAGAAAACATTGGATAACTATTTCATCTGTTTAGTTCTGGCGGTAATAGACTTCAATCACTCAGATTTCTTTACTTTAGAATAGGTTTGTTTTAAATGTATGTGACAAAAGGGTCAAAGTTGTATTTTGGTTCATTACAACTCATGAGACGCAGAATATGTGATGGCTTTTTAGCCTACTGATTGGCTTATTCAAGGCACGGGATAAAATAAATGAATATAACAACTTTTATTAAAAACTGGATCATTGGATAATGCAATTCGAGAGTTTTCATTGGCTTAGCCATCATGGTATATGAGCCATTATACCATGATCTACAAAAATGGCGAGCGTATGCATGATTTTTTGGGCCTTTTTATTTTAATTGTAGTCTAGTTTTCTATACTTTGAGGGCGTTTTTAATAAAACAATTATTCCACTCGTGCTTGTTGGATATGAGATGATTATAGCCAACTCGGCGCTATGCGCCTCGTTGGCTATCTATCATCTCATATCCAACGCGCGCTCATGGAATAATTGTTAATTATCTTATTTGCACATAAATCATTCTGTAAACACATGCTACGCGAACACCAAGTTGTTATAGTATAAAAATTAATAACTTTTATAGCGCTTTTTACATACACCGATTAACAGCGCTTCAAATTCTTTGAAAATTTAATAATAAAAATATATAAAGTTATTAATGAATAGGAACTAAAAAAATGAAATACGTTTAAAATACATTAAAATGCCTACCTAAACAAAAGCGCCATAAGCTGTTCCTATACTAATACCATTACCTACCAAGAAAGAGCGAACGGCTTAACTAAGTTGAAAGATTGTGCACAAAACCCTTACAGACTTCTTGCTTATTTCAAAGATGCCCCATCACTCATTAATCCAGGAAATGAAACTGTTAACAAGACCGTGACAATTGGACAGGAGGTGATCTTCTTATGTCTTGGAATGGGTAACCCAGCGCCAACTGTTAACTGGACATCTACAAATAGTGATATAAAGTGGATATCGAATCTGACGAATGTCACTTTTGAGGCAGCAGCTAGTAGTTCTGGGTTATATCTATGCACTATTAAAAACGAGTTAGGAGATGCTTCCAAGCGATATGACCTTGGTAAGTAAATGTATGAATGTTGCTGAATGCGAGTGAATGTTGTTTTGCTTGTTGAGCAGTTTTAGTTTGGCTGCGGGAGGGAATTATGTCATTCTTCAGGTTTTGTGCATATTAACCAACTTTATTGCAGGAGTTCTGTTCTTTAGTGCGTTCTTTCAGTCAGTCATTTACTTTCTCCTTCCCCCCTCTGTCCGTTCCTTTCCTTCATTGGTTGAACGTTCTAGTGCTGTTGAATAATTTTACGCGATATTAAGTTTCTTTTTTCCATCAAGTTGTGGAAGCTCAAGAGTTCCCGATAAAGGTAAAAATCATAAACAAGAACTGTGACAATAACCCTTCAGAAATCTGTGAACAGACAAGGAAAGTGGTAAGTTAAATTAAATCTTTTTTTACTAACCAATTAACTACTACTTCGAATTTCTTATTGTCAAATTTGCCGCTGCTAATTTTTTAGATATGGAATTATTTTGAGGGCTCAACCTCAAATTACTACAATTATTATTTTTAACTATGTTCTATGCTTCCGCCCTGTTTCTGTTATCTCGCCTGTATCAAATGTAACATCAATAGGTAACATGAGGGCCAACTAGGAAACCGAATGTTTTATTTGGCCGCCATGCTCAAGCACTTTTAGTTAATACTATAGAAACATCGTTAGCACCTACAAATGTTTGTAATTAAATTAAGTAACTACATCAAGAGGAAAGAAACTGAAATGAGTGAATTGAATTGAATTCTGTTGTGCAGCAAAACTTTATTTTGAGTTGGGCCACCAAATTAAAAACTTCTACATCATCAAGCTTGTTCAAGAAGACCGTGAGAACCCTCCTGTTTTCGTGATGTTAACCCGCTGCCTCGCTAAATGGAAGGTGGGTGCCTGGGATATCCAAGGGCTTCCACTGTGGCCAGCCAGCCCCTAGATAGACTACGGCTCCCATGGCTGGCCAATCCCCGCAACCCAGCCATGAGCCCCCATTCCAGGCACCCGTCAACACTGATAGAATCAGTGGAAGGAAAGAAAAGAGGGAGGGGGGGAGGGGGAACGCAGGCAAACCGTTGCTAACAAGCTAGCAGCGTGAGCTGCTCCAAGACAACCGCTAAAATTGCTAAAACAGCCCGAGAAAACAACGAGCAACACGAGCTGCTCACAATCCACTAACGAAAATACTAACACACCCTGAAATGAAGCTGGAACCAACCATGTGAGCCTGCACTTGAGCACGCGACCGCTGACCAGGAGGTTGCACGCTTAGCTCGTGGCGGTTAACTTTGCTAAATATAATTTAACTAAATTTAACCCGCTGCCTCGGTAAATGGAAGGTGGGTGCCTGGGATATCCAAGGGCTTCCACTGTGGCCAGCCAGCCCCTAGATAGACTACCGCTCCCATGGCTGGCCAATCCCCGCAACCCAGCCATGAGCCCCCATTCCATGCCGAAGGGACTCTTCGACCTAGCCGCCGGCCTAGGTCGGAGAGAAGGAAGGGCTCATGGCTGGGGGAAGCCATGGCCCTGAACTCGCCAAGGTCCCGAGGCACCCTAAGCCCAAAAAAAGGAGGGGAAAAAATAAATAAAACGCAAAAATACCTAAGACAGTTGGCTTGCCACACCTATGATGGTATCAACTGGCGTACGAATGTAGAGCTGGTAAGCATCGCTGGACCATCGGCCAAGGGTTTTGATAAGGTGATCCGGGATTCCCCGAGTAGCTGCTGAGGTGGCCGCACCAATGCGGAAGCTGTGACCTGAAAAACAGCCCGGAACTCCGGCTGAGGAAAAAATGGACCGAATGGAGCAGGCCAACCACTGGCGGCTTAGAGGTGTGTCATCAGCGAGACGAAAAAGAGGGCCTGGAGCAGGGCCACGAAGGTGCAAATATTGGACTAAAGCACGTACAGGGCAGAGGTCTTGCCCACCAGTACCGATGTAGACGAAGCAGCCTTGGCGAAAGGGGTCTGTCTTGGAGCATTTTATGAGGATCCTGAAGCTCTTAGGATTAGACAACGAGTCAGCTTGGATGTCGTTGACTGAGAGATGAATGGCTGGATCAAATGGGGCGTTGACAGTAAACTCACCAGCTCGAAGGAAACCGAAGAACCCGATACAACAAGCGGCCCATAGCATTGTAGGTTGTGGGAGGAGAAATCTAGTGAACGATGAATGACGCGCATCAAATCACTTGTGATGGGTTGACGCTTCGGTTGGTTTGATCCTTGATGGCGCTTGATGCCACACAGAACGCGTCGCAGCTGGAGACAGCCCACGATAGGGTCAGGTAGACCTTCATCAACATGACCTTAATTGAAGAGTGGTGGAGAGTATCTGCGAGATAAGCGCAGAAACGTATGAGCGTTTCTTCACTGGCAGGAAGCACGGATCCAGATGGATGGAGGCGATTATCCTGAATGCAGAAGGTGATGAAACGACGCTGAGCTGATGAATAGCAATTCCGTGTCGATGGAGCAAGGCCATGAGTTAGGTAGAATTGACACTTGTCTGTCAGACAAGATCCAAGTCCAAGAGGAGCTGCCGAGGGATCTGGGTCTGATGGAGTGCTGAAAGTGGTGATGGAGTACTGAAAGCGAGAAAGCGCATCAGCGATGGGGTTACACTTTCCCCTGACTGAGGAGGCTGTGAAGGAGAAGGAGTGATGTGCCGCTAGAAGACAGAGGTAACGAACCAGAATCATTATGTCGGGGGCCCTCGAGGTGCCTGACCGCAGGATTGCCACCACTGAGCTGTTGTCGGATCTGAAGTTAACCCTCTTAGATGTCCATAGAGGACCCCATATGTAGGCTGCAACCACAATAGGAAAAAGTTCCTTGTACTCAATTGACTGGGAGACCTGCGAGGCCAGCCAGGAGCCTGAGAACCACTGGCGTTGGAACAATGCACCATAACCTAGAGCACCTGACGCATCTGAAGAGACCTCAAAGTCCGGCAAGGGGGCCCACTGGGGATACTGAAGAAAACTGCAGCCGTTCCAAGAGCGAAAGAGTTCTCGCCACCAAGTGAGGTCAAGAAAGAACTCCCGGTTGAGGCGAATTGGATGATCATCACGACGGAACGCACACAATAGGTTAATCATGCGGCGTAAGAAGGAGCGACCTTGAGGAACCACCTTGCAGGCATGCTGGAGATGACCAATTAGCGACTTGAGGTCCTTCCGTTTACAGGAACTCTTGTGAGACCATTGTTCTAACAGAGCAGTTGTATTGTCAAACTTGTCTTTCGGAAGACGAGCCTGTAGGAGTACGGAATCTAGTTCAATCCCCAGGACAGTCATACACGTACAAGGGCCTTCGAATTTTTCTGGGTGGAGGGGGATGCCAAGCTGAGAAAAACAATGGATGGAGTTATCCAGATTGCGTTGACAAGCAGGAAAGCCAGGTGGGCCAAGGGTATGAAAGTCATCTAAATAGTGCATCAGGAAGGAAACGTTGTAATTCTGTTTTGCGATCCACTCAACCAGGTCAGCAATACAAGTGAAAATGTAAGGAGCGGACCTGACGCCAAAAGGAAGGACCATGTCCACGTAATAAGCCCCTCGCCATTTCATGCACAATAGTGGGCGATCCTCTGGGTGGATTGGTACAATGCGGTAAGCGCTCTGAACATCAACTTTAGCCATCAGGGTGCCCCGACCCAGCTGCATAATGCCTGCCATGATGTCGTCCACCTTCATGTACTGGAGGGAGTAATCCTCGCTGGCAATTCCATCATTGATGCTGTGACCCGTTGGGCTGGACAAGTCCAGGATAAGGCGCCATTTACCTGGCTGATTGCGTTTGGGGATGGCACCAAAGCGACTGACATGACAACTCTGGAAAGGGGGCCGAAGAAAAGGGCCTGCCACCCTGCCCAATTGTACTTCGGTATGGAGGTAATTATCTATGACCTGGGGGTTCGCGATAGCTGAAGCCATGTTTCCTGAAGCTGACTTAAGGGAAATCTTGTGGTTGAAGCCGAGGTGAAAACCATGACGTAGACCCTGGATGACATAGGCCGCTTTGTCTGGGTGTGGATAGTTGCGAAGTTCATACTGCAGTCTGTCCACCACGATGGGGGAAAGCTGTGACACTGGTTTTAAGGGGCATGCTGCTGGAAGAGTGGAGGTGGTGTCCTCAGAAGACGATGAGACAGGTTGAAGGCCAGCGTTTGATATTTGAGAGCGTGTTGAGAAACTGGAGCTGGAGGAGAATGCCACTGTAAATGGCAACTGTTAATCGACGGCGACGAATCAAAGCTATGTACAGGATAGGCTGGGCTCTGAGGGTCTGCGGTACCATGATGGGAAACTAGAACACGAGTAGGATGCAACTGTGATGGACCAACATAAATCAACGAAGAAAAATCAGAGCTTTGTACAGGATTGGCCAGGCTGGGGGAGTCTGTGGTAGCGTGTGAAGAAACTGGAACTTGAGGAGAACGCAACTGTAACGGACGAACGTTGATCAACGGAGACAAAACAGAGCTATTTACAAGATGAGCTGTGCTCGGAGAGTCAGCGGTAGCGGCGGCCCCCCTTTTGCTGGTTGGGGGAGCGGGACCGGGCTCTGCGTGGGGGGCGGTGTGGGCAGTGGGTACTTCGATGGTCTCCATCGCACGATTCGCAGGCATGACAAAACCGGCAACGGCCAAAGGGCCAGCTACAATGCCCATCATTCCATGAGTGGCAGTATTGTGTGGCGCTTGAGTTGCCAGTGACAGCAGGTGCCCCGGAAGACGGTGAAGCTAGCAATGGCGCAGGGGCCGGTAGAGATGTTGAAACGGAGGGAGATCTTGTGTGGAAATTGTAAAGATCAGCATTCATGCGAGACCAATCTGTGGAACCTGAGGCCGCTGCTTCCTTCCTGTACGCAATGTCATAACTGAGCCAGGACCTGTCACGGAAACGCTTAGCAGTTTGGATGATCAGCAACTTGTATTTATGAAGGTCAAGCCAGCGGGAAGGAAACGAGTTGCAAAGCACCAAGCAAAAAATTGAGAAAGCCTCTACCCAGGTAACAATGTCCGTTATTTCCACAACGTGCTTCTTCTTCTCCACTAATAACTTTCCCTCCAAGTAAGCCTGCGGTTGCGTGTCCTGGGCTTTGATGTTGTCTGACAAAAGGTCAGCCAGTTCGATAAACTGTCCTCCTGTGATTTTTACCACCAACTTATAAGGGATGGGAGAATACCCCGGGCCAACAGGAAAATCCGATCCGAGAGTGGGCGGCGTCGAAGAAAACGTTGTGGCGCCAAGAGAGCCCCCCAACGATAATGGCGGGAAAGTGGAAGATGTGACGGGGGATAGCGAGGACACCACATCAGGTGAACTTAGGGTGCTGTATGTAGGAATAAACGAAGGAACTACTTGTCCAAACGTGCCTGACTGAGGAAGAGACTGGCCCGGAACAGTGGCGGGCGGAACAATGGCGGGCGAAGCTGAAGGCGCCAATGGAACCGAACTGGAGGACGTGTTTTGCACCGCGTGCTCCCGAAGAGATGACAGCAGCGCCGGTAAGGAGTCGGCCAACGCCTGTGAAATCGCCAGAGAAAGGGCATTATTATCCGGCAAACTGACACTCTGGGACGAAGCCGAGGTGACGATCGAGGTGGAAGCCGACGTTGTAGAAGTCGAGCTGTCGTTGGAGCTGGACGGCGAAGCAGTTGACGGGGTAACGGTCGATAAGCTGTTGTTCGTCGTCCGCATCGTACGCTTTGCCAAGACAACCGCAGAAACAACGAGCAACACGAGTTGCTCACACACTAACACACGCTGACAACGGAGCTGAAACGGGACAAACTGTTGCTGACAAGCCCGCGGCGTGAGCTGCTCCCAGGCAACTGCTAACACAACGAGCAACGCGAGCTGCTCACCCACCGCTAACACAACGAGCAACACGAGCTGCTCACACACCGCTGCCACACGCTGAAACGAAGCTGGAACGCAGGCAAACCGTTGCTAACAAGCTAGCAGCGTGAGCTGCTCCAAGACAACCGCTAAAATTGCTAAAACAGCCCGAGAAAACAACGAGCAACACGAGCTGCTCACACTCCACTAACGAAAATACTAATACACCCTGAAATGAAGCTGGAACCAACCATGTGAGCCTGCACTTGAGCACGCGACCGCTGACCAGGAGGTTGCACGCTTAGCTCGTGGCGGTTAACTTTGTTAAATATAATTTAACTAAATTAAATTATGATTCGTTCTCATTGTATTGTGTCACTTTTAACCTTATTAATTTTCCTTTTCAATTAAATAGCTTACAATGTAGGACCAATGTCCATTTTCGTAAACGGTTCCAATATTTTAATGCAAGAATTTATAAAATAAATAGTTCCCTTTTCCGATAACTAGAGTTCCTAAGGAAAAACCTCACAGGTCAAACAGGTACTAAAACAGCCATCCATAAAACACAATAAGAGCCCTCTGATCCTCACTTTTAATTACTTTATTCTGACTACACTATCACGAAACATTCAATGTGAAATAGTTTATTGAGGAATGGTCAGTCAGTCATCCGACAACAACAATGTGTCCTAAAATATACTTATTACAACATACAATATGCTAGAGAGTCTAACTTGAAAAGCTTGAAAAATTAAGTGTACCACGCCAGATACGAAAAACCACTAAAAAAACAATCTTTAGATGTGGCCAAAAAAATACGTGGAAACGTATTCCCCATCTAATGCAGCGGCACGGAACCTCGAGGAAGAGGCACAAACAAACCCATAACTGCATAGAAAAAATTTAACTTCAATTTGACAACAGCAAACAGAAAGACTGACTGAGCTAGAATGATTTTTTTTTATTCCATTTATTATGCAAATAAATATTTACAATACAAAAGAAGTTCAAATTGATTAATATAAAATTAATTAATATAAAAAGCTAGAATGATTAATATTCCCCGCTAAAACATTAAATACTCAAAACTCTCCCTTGAGAATACTAAAACCTCTCAATCGTGCCATCAGAATAGCAATTTCTGACTAATTCGTTCCTTAGTCACTCAAATTGTTGACCAAATTTGCAAAGAATTTTGTCATATTCAGCCAATGTCATATTCAGCCCGCTGCAGATTATTGAACCATTGACGTCAAAATTATTGAACCATTGACCGAGAAAACCTGGGGACGAGGTTGTGTTATTAACATAGAGCGAAATGGCTGCGAGAAGGTTTACATCTTTACAAGTTTGAGCAAAGAAAATATTTTGAATGAAAAACAAAGCAATTATTGAATTCGGCTTTTGCAGGATATGAAGAATTCTGCAGATCTCGGAGGGTTTTAACACCCTCCTCGACCTGCAGAATTCTTCATATCCTACGAAAGCCGAATTCCCATTATTGCTAAATATATATAGATAAATTCCTGGAAAGTTTGCGCGTACGGTATTTACGCACGAGTTGCTGACATACATGTATCAGAAAACGAACAAGTGAGCGTAGCGAACGGGTGAGTTTTCTGATACAAAAACACTAGTGCGTAAATACCGTACAAAGCACTAGACAGGTAGACTGCATAAGAAGTAAAATGCTGTTTACTTCTTTCAAATATCTCTTTTCGTTCCAGAGATATTCAAGTTTTTAAAATATGCAAATTAGGCAAGTGATGACGTCATATACTCAAGCAGATTTTGTCCAAGTATGATGAATAGAGATATCTCAGCTCAGTATTTGCTTTTTCATTCAGCAGAACAATAAGCTTAGTCGGTCAGTCAATGCGTAAGCTGCCTTTGGTTTTTTTTTTTCTTCCTTTGCCTTGTTTTTTTTTAAGTTGTTTTCTTCGAGCCTCGAGACATTTCCTTGCTTGGTCATTCTTTGCCGTCGATAATGCTTATGGGATATTTGTTTTCTTTCAAAAACCGGTTAACATTTGAAGAAAACCCTCGAAGGCTTGATGGTTCGTAATCCTCCCCAATTGGTTCGTTTGACGCTTGAAACAAATTCGCACAGATCTGGATTTCTTCAACATTTCTTTTCTCCTCCTTCTGTTTTGAGGAATTCGCTAGCAAGGTATAAACGTCTCGTCGGGCTTTTACTTACTTACTTAATCCTCTTCGTGCTCGGTAGCTGGATGTAATCTTCAATGGGTTTATCGAAAGCGATAAATCTGTTCGAACTTTCCGCCATTGCCTGTGGTTTAAAGCTCCTTCGCGAGAAAACTAGTGTAAACTTTGTGGAAACTCTACAAACTTCTGTGAACGAAGATTGAAGAGGCGCCAACCACAACTTGAGCGTTGCGAACTAACTGATTCATTTTGACAGCTGATTTCTGATTGGATGAAACGCTTTTCTCACGTGTGAGAAAGTCGTTTCGCGATTGTGATTGGATGAAGAAATTTTCGTATGGGTTTTTCATGCGATCAATTCTCTTCGAAAATCTCAGTAAGTATCGAATAAATGATCCCTCATATATAGGGAAGATATACAAACATTGTTTTTGTTATTTAAATGTTCAAAACGTTGAAACAAAAGAGTTCTTTGTTTCACGAGCCAATAGTGCTCTGGTTGGCATATTAATAACAATAGATGACGTCACTGATATCTTTGCTGTTCAGTTTTATCTTCACCGGGTTTATTACGAACTTACAACATGACCAGGGGCTCGTTTCTCAAAAGCCCCGGAAACCTTTCGGGCCCGTAAAGCCATTTTTAGTTCATCTGTATCTGAAAACGGAGAAGTGTATACGCCTGAAATTTCTTTTGCGAAGAGAACCTCTGTTTATATTAATAATGCGTGAATAAAACAGCTCTGTAATCATAAGCTTCGAGATTTTGCTATGGCTTTCCGGGTGCGAAAACTTTTCGGGACCTTCGAGAAACGGGCCCTAGCTCATTTGGTAGAGCACTGCACCGGTATCGCAAAGTTATCGCAAAGGTTCGAATCCCGTTCAAACATGAATTGTTTTCAGGCTGTAATTTCACGACTGCTGGGTTGCTATTATAATAATGAATCATTATCGTATCATGTTGTCGTCAAACCGAGATGTAAAAGTCGTAAATATCTTGTACATGTAGTATTCTTTTCTGTAAGATGGATGGGAACGGAGTTGTGTACGTCCAATGCAAGCATAGTTTTACAATAATTGCGTTCGGCGGTAGAAGAATGCAACCCAAATTTGGTGCACACTGCAGGATCGCAAGCGGAAATAAAATCGATTTTGTGAACGGACAGGCAGGCAAAGTACCGGATACGGAAATACGTCATAGACCAGTAGGAGAGATGCGTGCGTCTCTAAAAGACAAATGATGAAATGCAATGCTTTTTGAACTGTTCGTAGGTGTCAAACAACGTGACCTGATCAGGGAGTTGTTTACTACCCCTGAAGCGTACAGGAAGCCCGATATTCGAGCCACGACAAAGCGAAATATGGCATGTGCTATCGTTAAGCCACCACCATTCTATTGGTAAACATTCGAACACACTTACTAGACGCCGATTATTTCTAGTGCTAGACAGTATATGCCTTTCAATTCAGTGTCAAATGTGTTTATTTTAATAGGTCGTAAAACAGATCAATGATGAATTTAATGGACGGCTGGACAGTGCGACAACGAAATACTGTGGGTATGATATCTTCTTCTTTATCTTCTTTTTGTTAACAGTTACAAGTTGAGTGGAAAGGAAAAGAAAATGAGGAAACTAAACGAAGGAAAACCCGGAAAGTCCGGGTATAAAGTACAATTCTTTATTTGACTACCTGGGTCAACAGGTAAAAACGCTAGACCTAGGCTAGCTAAATTAGGCTCTGAACATTCAAGCCGAACCCTCTGATAAAGGTGTATTGCTACTACAGATACTTTTGAACCTCGCCATCTGGAACTCCCCGCCATCTAATTTTCCATGCATACATTCCTTAACCGGTCATTAACTATTGGCAAACTCAATCCCCGTCATCACCAAATTTTTTCATTGCTTTTTCATTTCGGCCGAGCGTTCAAAACAACAGGATTCAATTGTAGTGATAAATATAGAACAGAGATAGGCTGACTTTCTTTGACGTAAATCAAGATTACGATTGAAAATTTCTTGTCACAGAATAAAATAGATTGAACATAATACTTCCTTGGTTGCGTGGCTCTGCACGTCTGCTAGCTAACCTGTCAGAGAATAATGTAGACTAGGTGGTGCAGACCCCGGGGACTAGCTCTTCGTAAAGTCGGCCGAACTTTTGCACTTTTCAACAAATGTATGTACTTAATTTACTCTGATTTTGAACGTAGTACATGAGACTTACTATGTCCTTGTTTTCTTCCATGCAAGCCTAACACAGTAGTTGGGTTCCACGAATATGCCAGCAAAGGCATTTGCTATAAGCTTTTTGAATGTTCATTCAAAACATAGTCAAAGTGATGTAATGGTCTAATTTCTGTTGTAATTAGGTGTGGTAGCGTGACTGCTTATTTATCCTTGGATTTCACTCAAAGTGTAAAGATCCCCGAGGTTCTTTCTGTTCTGAAAACAGCAGCAGATGGCAACGGGTTTGGTGACCTCCAAGTTGATCCGGGATCCATACAAGCAATTTCTGATGAACAGTTACCTACTGATTCCATTACACAGGGCCCCTCTAGTACAGTAGGAAGCACGACCTCAGGTACAGTAAGAGAGTCTTTTGTATCACCAGTGTTTTGTTTTTGTTTTTGTTTTTTTGCTTTTTTTTTTTTTTTTTTTTTGCTTTTTTTGTTTTTTGAATCACTTCTAATCAGGTTTTATAAATATTTCTGGTGGTAATTTAAAAAGAAAAAAAATAATTTATTAAAGCAAATTATATATTCCTTCTGTATATATATACCCGACCTTTCAAAAAGAGGTCTTGTTATATGTAATTCACGCTAGAGACGAAACGTCTTTCTGACCCGTGTACTTGAAGCATTTTTATTTCAAATCTTTGTTGTGTAGTTTTTTCAAAACGTGGCCAGGATAAACGCCAATCTTTCGAATCTAAACAAGAGCAACGATTATTTATATTTCAGGTGGTGGTAAAGATGACATGTTGTGGATTATCATCGGTGCGTCAGTCGGAGGAGCCGTTTTACTAGCTATTGTAGTCGCGGTAGTGGCATGGTGTGTGCACCATAAGAGAAAGTGTAGGAGAAAGGGCAGCAAAGGTGTGTATTGTTTTCTATTAAACGAATGGATAGATGTGGAACATGGAATTGTAGAGTCTAAATGCAGTTGTGAGAAGTAATAAATGGCAAAGTGATTCCTACGCCAATGAGAAGAGGTTGAGAGAGTGAACAAGTAGTTGAACTAATTTGCCCAACATTGATAAAACGGAGTAAAAGCCCAGGAAAAAAAATACAAAATCAATATATTTCTGGAAAATCTGAGTGTTCAAGTATGAGAAAGTTTGTTGCTTTTTAATCCCAGTATTCGTATAGTGATTAACGGTCATACGTCATGTAATTATTTAGTCGTTTGTATTCATAATTGCTTGTAATTTCAAAATAAACTACAAAGCCCTTGATGTGTTTTCCACGTAAGTGGGAAGCGCTAAATAGAATGAGTTCTTTTTCTCGATCTCAAATGATTACGTAGATTTTTTCTTTATGTACTGTAAGGATGTTTATTATTCCTTCGACTTTAAGGGTTTTTTTTCCGACTCGTGGAATTCTCGCATGTTCTCTAATGAAAAGCTTTAGTCGGTAAAGGTATGGTGGTGAAAATGACTTAAACAATGTAGGCAATAGGCAACTTTCGGTATATTAAAATCCAGGTTGGTAGTGAGGCTAACAGGACACCAACAAAGGAAATTGAATAACCATGTTTATTCATTTTGTTTTTGTTTTTGTCCTCTAAGCTATCTCACTATCAAGGTGAATTTTAATATATCGAAAGGGGCTTATTACTGCGCAACGTTTCCCGTTGTGAGAACTTGTTGCAACTTTCCCATTTAATGTCTCCAAAGCGTACCCACAGCGTCACACTTAAGTTTATTGTACCTTACCCTAAAACGTAGTAGGTTTAACTGCAATGTGTCAGTCAGTAATTATGTCATTTTCTACTTCCTGTTTTGACTGTAACGGTTTGGAGATGAACTTTCCCTACGACAAATCAGTGTGGCAAAACTTAAACATAATTTCACAACGTATAAAATACTTTGGAGAAATCTACCAGGGATGTGCAGAGTTTGTCTTTTTTCACAAATTGACATTGTCCATGATATAAAAGGATATGAGGTCAGTAACTTCATATTGTAGGGTGGCCGAACTATAGATAGAGCTTGTTATTGGTTGATTACAGTAAGTAATGGTGTGCAAAACATTGACAGTGATTATTTATCAGTCCGCAAGGATTAGGCCATTCCTGGTTTCCGCTAATCTGCTTTTACTTTCCTTATCAACATGTGTATTGCAATAATAACAAGTCTGCTCTTCGGAGTCGGAAGAGCAAGCGTTGTAAGTATTGTTATTTTTTTTTATCTCTAAATTGGAATGCTACTTAGTATAATGTACTGTTATAATGATCCTTTATCCGGTAACACTGGACTTGTTAAACTAGGCTGCGTAAGTGGCGGTTTAGTTGGTTGGGTAGAGGACCATATCCAGGCCCCTCGCGGCATCGCCGCTCTTCTCGCTTGCTCGCGTTCTCTACCCCAACTAAAACGCCAGCTACGCCGGCTATTGTTATACATGAAGTAAGTGGCGTTGAATGGTTTGACAATGAAACTACTTTAACCCCTTCAGTCTCTTGTGTTTGCCTCAATGATTAATCTGCGCTTGACTGGTGAGATCATTCAGGGTACATATTTGACATGTAGAAAAGGCAAATGAGTAGTTTTATTTGAAAAAGTAGCTCAGCATCCCTCAAACTGACAAACGTTTTTATGTAATTAATCGGTATCTGTATGGGTTGCAACCACCCTAGAAGTGACATAAAATGGCCGTGTTTATAAGAAAACAAACATATCATGTCACAGCATATGCAAATGCAATAAAAACATCTTTTTAGAAACGTTAGCAAGGAAAACAAATGTTTAGAGTTTAGATTGCTGTAATTGTTTTTTTGTTGTTTGCTGACGGCATTGTGTAAATTTTGCCTTATTAGCAAAGGGCTTTACGCATAGAAGGCATAATGCTACATAGAAATTGCCTCTAAACATTTGAGGGGGCTCAAAACTCTTTTTGCCATTCGCGCGCGACTAGCCTACATGATGCACCTAATGTCTCGCGTGGACAAAGTGGAGCCATATTTCATGAAGTCGAATGCGCGTGCAACTCGCCACAAAGAGATCCGTAAAATCCCGCGAACCGGAAATAAAACGGGAAAGTTAATTAGTAATTTATCTCAAAATGTTGTTCGCTGACCTATCCTGATATTTTTCGTACAGGCAACATTCAGCATTACCTATGATTTGTGGCATTCATAGAAAAAACATTATCTAGCGGAATTTTTATAATCTGGTGAAGAGGTTTTGATATCGCTCGAATTCTGCGAAATAATAATAGAAAACTTATTGCAAAACTTACAAAGAAGGTGGAAAATATTGTAAACTTTGAAATTCGCAAACAAAAATTATTGGTCATGGAATTGTTTTCTTTATCTTAGTGGCTTTTAAAGTGCTTGTCAGTAGAGCCGTATAGATGCCATGGGTACAGACATGAAATCAAGACAGATCGAAAGAAATTTCACGTCGGTTTTTGTTGCACTGAAGGAGATATTTACTTTCAAAAACTGTACAATTTCCGGGTGGCAAAAGTGCCAGTGAGACCATACCTTCTTTGAACAAATGTTAGTTTTTAAACCTGCGACACAAAATGTGTTTGGTAAATTGGTCTCAAAGGTCTTTAAACAGTTGATTGTGCAATGCCTTTTCTATATTCAGAGCTGATATTATTTGTAGGTTGATCAGAGACTGAAAGGCTTACGCTAATGATGCAATTATTGTAAACAAACGTTTTCCTGTACGCCAAAATTTCTTGAATGTATAAAGCAAAACAGCGTATAAAAGGAAAAATGTAATTTAAGTTCAAATGTTGTAGATTATTGGTTGTAATCAGACTGACCAGTTTTAAAAAGTAACATAAGAACTTTGTGCCAAACGCACCTGTTTGCCCATTTCTCCTAGAAGATTAATGCTACTCACTGTATGCGATAAGAAAAGAATAACAGTTTTAACACTATGGTCTAATGTCATAGTGCTCAAAGAACAGGCAATGACCCTGGCTTCGTCAACAACGGGTATGCAGTCGCAGGACCTCGATCCACAGCAATGGTCGACATGAACCAACACCAAGAAGCTTCAGGTCCTTCAGCTTTTGTTTGTTTGTTTGTTTTATTTTTTCGCCATGTATAAATATATTTACAAAATATTATCGTGTAAGGCAAGGAAGCCCAGGGAAGCCAGTAAGGCTTATGTAAAGGACTACCTTAAATATACCCAAGACTTAACAAAATAACAAAAAAATGCTGTCATCGGTACACAAAATGATAATGATTTAAGATAAAAAGTATTTAAACAAAGCTAAACGCGCAAATGCGCAAAAGCAAAGGAAGAAAAAAAGCGGGGAAAAAGCACATTAAAGCACACGAATAGAATTAAATTGTATTTACGCCAAGAAAGATGACTTAAGTCTAGAGGTGAACACGGCAATACTAGAGGCATTTTGAATGTCAATGCTGAGAGGATTAAATAATTTGGGGTCTTGAAAACGGAGTGAGAATTCCCCTACATTTGTTCTACAGAAGCAAACAGAAGAAATACTTAGTGTGATTTCTTGCAGCTGCACCTACCTATGCTGTTGTTGACAAGTCTTCGAAGAAAGGAAACAAGAAAGATAAGAAAGTTGAAGAGCAAAAGCCACAAGCTGAACCTCCTCAATATTCTGTGGTAGATAAATCTAAGAAGAAGAAAAAGAAAGAACCAGAGGACACTTATGCACAAGTCGACATGTCAAAGAAATCAAAGAAGGTATGCCATTGACTGATGGTCTTTTTCAGTTCTTACACGTTATTGCAGATTTGATACATAACATGCTAATTCAGTGTGCTGTCAATGCGTCTATACTGACACCAGAAGGCAAGATCACATAATCAGTGATTGAATGTCTGTATTCACAAACGGCCAATACGAGGATGGCTTCCCTTATGGTGGTTATACGAACAAATATTTCTTGGTATATAAAAGTATGAATTAATGTTTTTTCATCATAATGACAGAAACCTAAGGTGACACTTAAGACTCGTCCTCCAGTTTGTTTGGTTCGAGGCTTCAGTTCTCCTCTTCACACTACCCGTGGTGACTGAGTTGTAGTAACTCCATGAGCAATAAAGTGATTTGTTTTGAAAATAGTGTAGTCGTATTGTCGTGCGCTCATTCCAAGATTCGGGCTGAAAATTCCATATTGGGAAGTTAGCAGGTGCAGCCTCCCTTATTGGTTGAATTAGAGAAACAGCCAATCAGAACTGATTCTTCCCTCACGCCGTGTATAGGGTGACAGCGTGCTGGAAGTGATGTAATACGATAATTTTTTTCCTATTTACTTGTAACAGAAACCCAAGCCTGGTGAGGTTCTCTATGCTGACTTGGGTGACTTCCAACAAATGCAAGAGCTGCCTAAAGTGTCCACCTCACCTCAAGCGCTACCCCCGATCAAAAAGCCCCAAGCTTATGCTGAAACTCAATATGCCGACATCACTCAATTTCTGAAGGGCCCATTGCCTGACGGTGACAACAGTCAGGGACCAGCTACTAGCACCCAGGCTGCTCCGGTTCCTGAAAATAGTAACAGTCAAGAACCAGGTAGCAGCACTGGGGAGACATCCCAAGCTAGTAACACGGGAGGGGATGGTGGACCAGACCATGTGACTAATTTCTAAAGCGTAGAGAAACGCATTGCTTCTTCAAGTGAGTGAGGTCCAGTTTCTTTCTCGAGAGCTGTTTGTCGTGCACAGTAGTTAATAGTTGAGGCACAGTCTTATTTTCGTAGTTGTTGTACAAAATTATAGACGGTCTTTTTAAAGTAGAATAGATCAGGCGCTTTGCTTGATATATTTTTCTAACAGTAAAGGTCTTTGTTTTTTTTTTAATATGTGATTTGTTAAGACAAGTAGAAACGTTTTGTATCGTTTTTACTCCAGTTGTGTGTTGCGGAGCGTGTAATTAATTAAATGCTTTTATATTTTTATAGTTATAAAGAGCATGACGTGTATATTTGTTCATGCAGGTCTAGGTATTACTTTGTACTGACTTGTATGCAAGCAAACCGTGAAACAGCCTCTCGACTTAGTACATGAGACTTACTATGTCCTTGTTTTCTTCCATGCAAGCCTAACACAGTAGTTGGGTTTCATGAATATGCCAGCAAAGGCATTTGCTATAAGCTTTTTGAAAAATATATCAAAAATGTTTTGATCTTATGCCTCAGTGAGGCCAAGAAGCAAAAGCCTTTCCCACCCTACACCCCTCCTCCCCAAAGGTTGAACAACTTGACCCTATTGAAGTAGAAGCCAAGAGTCTTATCTATTCCACACCTGACGAGGGGCTAAAATGCCCCCCTTTTTTGTGCTGAAACAAGATTGATGTCAACTATTTGATCCATTGACACTACAAACTCTAACATTCAATGTTTTTATCAGTTGTAGTTGTATATGTACATACTCAATTTCATGTGTTAAAATTAGAACGAAGGTCATTAACCTAATTTGGGAATTTTGAATAAATATTTGTAGAATTTGGTGTTGAAAAGATAAAAATTCCAAATCCACACAAGTCGTTTAAGCAGTTCAATAGTTACGTTCTAGTTCATCTGAAATTGATCCACAAACTCGAAAATCTTGAGTTTTTTTAGTGCCGATGGACTGTTGGACTCTTTTTTCAACCTTTTTTTTGAAAATAACTAGAAATCATTTCATTTCGTTTGCAAAATCGTCTCACAAAACCAAATTTCTTACTATGTTATGTTGATCTGTTTCCTTCTTTCGGATTTCTTTTCAGTTCACTTATACAGTGGATTGTCCTAGAAGTATTATGTCATGTAGTTAACATTATGTTCTTCCAATATTGTAGACTGTTACAGTTGCTAGTTGCAGTTTGTCTTAAAACCTTTTCACACGAAATTTACGGTTAGTCACCTCATAACGTTCCTTTAATTTTAGCTTTAGTCATAAGAATTACAATTTCCTCGATTGTGATTGGTTATAAACTCCTATTTTGCACTAATTCACGTTTTTATCGGACAGTTTGTTATCGGACAGTTCAATAAGCCAATCACATTCAAAGTTGTAGTTTAAATCAACTAATCTCAATTTCAAAGTGACATGAAACAATTTACTTCTCCTTTGTCAGTATTTTAATGCAAATTTCCCCTTTCTTTCATAACTTGGCTATTCTTTCTTTTCTTGGAAATTGTAATTTTTATGATTAACTGGTAATAAGACTTTGTGTCGTCCAATTCGGTCTGTAATCATACTCATGATAAACAAATCGGACGACGGCTTTTGTTATCACTTGTATGATTACAGACCGAACTGGGCTCCACTCAGTCCTATTACCATTACTTAGCACATGTTTGGTTTTAAGCTTTACATGTAAATGGATAAAAGGATAAACGTAATCCAAATTTGTAGAAAGGCGGATGTTTCAAAAAAGACATCCTGTTTGTTGTAATGAAAATTTAGAAGGCGTCAAACGTCAATAAATGCAATTAGATATTGCATAATAAAAGAAGTCAGTTTCCTTGGCAAGAAAGGTTTTCAAGCAATGTTAACAAAAAATAAATTGCTTCATACTCTGTTGATTTAGAGCGACTTTTTTCTTCTGAGATCAGATACCTGGTTTTCGTTGTTTGATGATTTCGCAATGGGTGCTCAAAACCGCATTGATCGCCATTCTAAATGGTTTTCAGCTGTAAGTAGAAAGGTTTATACGTTGCTGCTTTTCTTCCATGTGAATCTGACTTCACTCACGAAAACTATTAATACCATACTGTCATACAGTATTTGATTATTTACCCATTATGCTATATTAACCAAGTAACCATGGTAACCTAACTTGTAGTGATTTATATGTGGATTGACAGCTTTGTGCCAACAGAGTGAACGTGTGGGAGTTGCCTTTGCGTGAACGTTTCTCCCCTAAGGTGACGGGAAACCACTTGCAAATACAGGTGGAGAGCAGTTTTCTGAAGAAATTTCTTCAATCAACCCCAAAATGTGAGGGGAGATAACGCAGAGAGCTTAGCAACAAAACAACAAGAAACAAAATTAAGAACGGGCAAATTTCCCGTCATAATTGATTGAAAGAACAGCATGTTTGCTTTTGGGTCTTCTGCCACACTATGTCAATCTTTGTTTCTTTGGCTTTTAATGCATTTTACTTGAGAGTGTGATAGCGTCAATTAAATGCTGTTATATTTTAACCATGTAACCGTGCTTAGCAGCTCTGTTGTGTAGTCAACAGGGTGAAGATGTGTAGCAGTTACCTTTATAAGCCACTGGTCCAAACCATCTCTGTTCTCGGTATTTTGCTATTGTAGAAATACCAATGGTAAGTGTCGAGACGTTTTCAGTCACTATCACAGAGCAAAAAAACAAAAGCATGTTTGCTTTTAGAATGTGAAGGCCTCACCTTTTTAATCTTTGTTTCCTTTGCTTATAATGGTTTTTGCTATACAGTAAATTAATTCTGCTAATTAAATGCTGATAAGTCAGTTTCAATATTTTAACCATGTAACCTTACTTACAATATCCAGTATGTGGATTAAGAGCTCTGTTGTGTAGTCAACAGAGTGAAGATGTGTGGTTGTTACCTTTGGAAGCGACTGATCAAAACCATCTCTGTTCTCGGTATTTTGTCATCGTGCAAATACCGGTGATAAATGTCGAGAAGTTTTCAATCGCTATCACAGAGTTACAAAAAACAGAGTTTGTAACCCAACCAACGACAGCAAACGGAAATACATGGAACGGACACGGCCATCATCACCAGAAGCAAATAAGTACAGTTACTTCTGGACATGTGAATTCATGTATTCTGTTGGTCTGGTTTTTGTCCTCGCTGTACAAAGGTCTTCTGCCTTCTTGCGTGTTTTTTACTGATTTTACTTGTTATTTTTAGTTCTGGCTCGTAATGCTTTTTAATAGTCTAACATGTAATCAACTGTAGCGCTCATTAAATGCTGGTAAATTCACGTTGTTGTTTGATGTTTCAAAGCGTTCGTGTTTTCCCCTCTTCTTGATGTTGATTTCATTTATAATTTCTCAAAAAGAATTGCTTAGCCCACAAACAGGAGATGAAGCGATGAGGGATTCTGTTTATCGTTCTTGGACCTGGCCACGCTGAGAACTCAGAGGCCTTACGAAATTGAGACGTTTTTGGAAAGCGTTTCACAGCTTGCCCGCAGTAAGTTAAAGCGCTAGTCCAGTTTCTCTGTCACAAAGCGCTACGCTCTCGGGAAAGAGGATTATAGTACGGAGCGTTGCGTGACAGAGAGAAGACCAAAACTGGACTATGGAGAGAGAAAGAGGCTAAGATCCTCAAAGTTCCATTTCATTTTATCAGTTTTGAAGCAATTGACAAAACGAAAAGCCACCTTGCTATGACGACATACTTTTTGAAAACTCGTTAAAAATGTATCGCAAAGAGCAAAGAACACAAATTTGAAAGTTCTTAACCCCAAGTAGGAAATGCTTCTCCTATTTTGACATGGTTACAACAACATATTTTCACGTTGTACAAAACTGATTGTGTTGACTGGTTAAGGTGGCTGCCAACAGTTTCTAGCACTTTTCCAACAGCTGTACTTTGACGGAACAATGCTACTACTCTTTATCAAATAATGCCACAATATTGGTATCACATAAAGAGGGTTGTCCAATATACACGATCCGTAACGGGTCGTCAAACCGTCTTCGATCCGTGACGGATCGTGACGGCTCGTCTCTTTGTGTCAGATCGCGATAGACTTAGAAATTTTTCATGGTTTTGTTATGGAGAGGGGAAAAGATGTCGGCGGATCGTCCCGATCGGGACGGATCGTGACGACCCGTCACTCTGTTGACGGATGGTGACGGTTCGTGACGGTTTGTCTTTTTTCGATAGACTTAGAAAATATTCATGGCGGTGTAATGGTGTGCGAGGAAATGTCCGCGGATCGTCCTGATCGGGACGGATCGTGACGACCCGTCACAGTGGTGACGGTTCGTGACGGTTCGTGACGGTTAGTCAGTTTTCGATTGACTTAGGAAGTATTCATGGCGGTGTAATGGTGTGCGAGGTAATTTCGGCGGATCGTCCTGATCGGGACGGATCGTGACGACCCGTCACAACGGTGACGGATGGTGACAGATCGTGACTGTTTGTCAGTTGGCGATGTTGATAGAGAATAATCATTGCGGTGTATTGGCGTGTGAGGAAATGTCGGCGGATCGTCCCGATCGGGACGGATCGTGACGACCCGTCACTTTGTTGACGGATGGTGACGGTTCGTGACGGTTTGTCTGTTTTCGATAGACTTAGAAAATATTCATGGCGGTGTAATGGTGTGCGAGGAAATGTCGGCGGATCGTCCCGATCGGGACGGATCGTGACGACCCGTCACGGTGGTGACGGATGGTGACGGTTCGTGACGGTTTGTCTGTTTTCGATAGACTTAGAAAGTATTCATGGCGGTGTAATGGTGTGCGAGGAAATGTCGGCGGATCGTCCTGATCGGGACGGATCGTGACGACCCGTCACGGTGGTGACGGATGGTGACGGTTCGTGACGGTTAACCAGTTTTCGATTGACTTAGAAAGTATTCATGGCGGTGTAATGGTGTGCGAGGAAATGTCGGCGGATCGTCCTGATCGGGACGGATCGTGACGACCCGTCACGGCGGTGATGGATGGTGACGGTTCGTGACGGTTAGCCAGTTTTCGATTGACTTAGAAAGTATTCATGGCGGTGTAATGGTGTGCGAGGAACTGTCGGCGGATCGTCCTGATCGGGACGGATCGTGACGACCCGTCACGGTGGTGACGGATGGTGACGGTTCGTGACGGTTAGCCAGTTTTCGATTGACTTAGAAAGTATTCATGGCGGTGTAATGGTGTGCGAGGAAATGTCGGCGGATCGTCCCGATCGGGACGGATCGTGACGACCCGTCACGGTGGTGACGGATGGTGACGGTTCGTGACGGTTAGCCAGTTTTCGATTGACTTAGAAAGTATTCATGGCGGTGTAATGGTGTGCGAGGAAATGTCGGCGGATCGTCCCGATCGGGACGGATCGTGACGACCCGTCACGGTGGTGACGGATGGTGACAGTTCGTGACGGGTTGCAGTTGCCGATATTCATTGCGGTGTATTGGTGTGCGAGGAAATGTCGGCGGAACTCTGCAATTCTTCTTGAACTGAATGGATCGGTTTTACTCGATAAAAATGTGCGGATTGGTTTTTTGCGAGCTTGTGTCAGTGTGTTGTCGATTTAGAAAATATTCATTGCGGTATTATGGTGTGTGATGTAAATGTCTTCACGGCTTATTACGATTAGTCAGCTTTGACGGATAGTTTTTGTTGGGATATTTGTCTGTTAGTGAGCCATTTTATCATTTGCGAAATGTTGTGGTGAGCAAAATTATTTCAGTGCAATTACGAGCTGTTAATTTTAGGGAACTTATTAAGATTCGTACTTTTAC
The DNA here is from genome assembly GCA_964020085.1 of Micromussa lordhowensis. Taxonomy (NCBI): domain Eukaryota; kingdom Metazoa; phylum Cnidaria; class Anthozoa; order Scleractinia; family Lobophylliidae; genus Micromussa; species Micromussa lordhowensis. The sequence goes on along the minus strand of CAXHUQ010001516.1, from coordinate 1,732 downwards.
TTCAGAATAACCGAGTTCGATTGCGTAACATGAAATGTTATCTGTAGTGCCACTGTCAATACATATTTGCATATGGAAACAAAAGGGGAATAATTTACGTTTGGACCAACAAGCTTGCTACACATAAATAAACGAGATTTCTTCCCATCTTGTACGAGAGTTATGCATAGTTGGAAAAAAGGAAAATTTATGGACTGGAAGACGAAAAATAACCTTGAAAGCAAGTCAAATCTATCAAGTAAACTCACAACTAGCCGCATTAGCGATGCCTATGAAGCGGTTTTTATATCAAAATTAACTTGCCAACTTTCGTCTTTCTTTGTACAAAACTTTGTACGAACAACGTCCAGGTTGTACGAACGACGTCCAGGTTGTACGAACGACGTCCAGGTTGTACGAACGACGTCCACGTTGTACGAACGACGTCCACGTTGTACGAACGACGTCCACGTTGTACGAACGACGTCCACGTTGTACGAACGACGTCCACGTTGTACGAACGACGTCCACGTTGTACGAACGACGTCCACGTTGTACGAACGACGTCCACGTTGTACGAACGACGTCCACGTTGTACGAACGACGTCCATGTTGTACGAACAACGACGACTTTGCAAGGACAACGACAACTTTGTCAAAAGTTCATGTATGACCTCATGAAAAGTCCCGAGCGTCTATCACATGTGTGTATGGCCCCATGGAATTTCCTACGGCTGTAGTAAGTGTAGTAGCCGTAGTAGCCGTAGGAGCTGTACTATCTGTAGGACTTGTAGCAGCTGTAGTAGCTGTTGTGCGCTGTAGTAGCTGTAGAAGATGTAGTAGCGTGTAGCAGCTGTAGTAGCTGCGGCGTGTAGCAGTTGTAATACGGCAAGTATAAAACAGGGACTACAGACTACGGACTACGGACTATGGACTGGATATAAAACACTGACTAGGTATAAAACGCGGACTAAGCATTACGGACTCAGTATAAAACACAAAGAAAGGTTCTACACTGAATAAATTCTCGCACGAATGTTTTTATAAATGGAAGATGCTCATTTCCCGAAAGAGCCCGCTCATACAGGTTTAACCATACTCGATCGATTGCCGAAAAAGAAAAAGAATACACTGAAAGTCACAAAATTGACAAGCTGTATGGATTTTCGAATGATTCAAGCTGTGATTAAATGTTGTGAAAGATCAACAGTCGAGAGAATTCGAAAGACTTGTCCCGCTGTTTATTTATACTTACGATAATGTAGATAAATACACATATTAAAAACACGGTCATGGCGAAATAAGGAACAAAAAGTTGATAAATAGAAGAAACGACATTACACAAGGATGGCAGTTCTGTAGTCCTTAAAATAGCCTTGGAAAAGGAAGGGGAAAAAAAGAAAAAAAAATGTTATTGCAACACGGGGTATTCGTAATTGGTCACCCACCCAAGTACTAACCTCGCCGAACAGGACTTAACTTTGTTGAACTCACGAAAAATGTCGCTGTCCCTCTTGTATAGGGACTCTATCATTTTCGTATTCCTCTAATTTTGTTCTTCTCTACTTTCCCAGCCATGCAGTATCAGATATGTCTTATCGATACCTTTTCTCATCTTAGAAATTTTTAAAAAAATGCGTTCAGCGTAGAGTCACTATACCACAAGCAACATGTTTCGTGGGTTCAACAAAGTTAAGTCCTGTTCGGCGAGGTTAGTACTTGGGTGGGTGACCAATTACGAATACCCCGTGTT
>CAXHUQ010001515.1:0-14041 GCA_964020085.1 Micromussa lordhowensis | reverse complement strand
AGGTAATTACTCACTTCTTATTGCTTAACACCTCAAGCCCATATTGTATTTAACAGGTAAGTGCCGTTAAGGTTGGTGTTCCCCCCCCACACACACACACCATACTGGTACACACACACACACACACACACACACACACACACACATCACACTGGTACACAACTCAGTCTCACCATAGATAGTCTACTATCTATGGTCTCACTCACTCCTTTGAGCTGTTCCCTTCAGCCATTCAGAATATCTCCATACCAGCAACAGTGCTCAGTAGATCACAACAAAAGAGAAACGCTCTTGCACAGTCTACTGTGTATACTGTAGCTTGCTAGCTAGTTATACGCGGGCTGTCAAAGGATGTGGTTTATGGTTCATGACACGTAGGAGTAGCCTAGTTAACTAGGCCGTGTGTTAGGCCACTAAACCCGAAAAACACTAAACGGGAAAAATAGAGCAAAAAAGGGGGCGTGGCCAAGCGGGGGCGCTTTTAACATATTTATCGCTTGTATCTATGCCGCCCATGCAGCTAGACTAGACTACACAGCCAAAAGTTTTCGTTCCCGAACCGCGGTCAAAAAGGCTTCAATATTGAATTGATATTGTAGAATTTATAGGAACGGCATCGTCAAGATCATACGTACACAGCCAAAAGTTTACAGTTGATGTCCAGAAATGTAGTGCCTTACAGATTGTATCTGTTCTGTTTACACATATGTATATGAAATGTAAAGTCAATCTATCTGAATCACTTATGGTAACCTAAAGTGTATCTGTTGCAGCTTAAAGATTGCTTTTTGCAGATGTTGATACACAATTGGTAATGTATCAGAACTGTATTTACACAAGTGTAATTGCCTGCTTAAAGTCACATGGCACTTCTATTGAACAAAAATGTCTACCCCTGCACGTTCTAATGCTCCTGTAAAACAGAGAGTTCGACTAGAGCTTATTTTGAGGGAACTTGAAGGTATAAGGACAGAGTATATATGCGTATAGCTATCATTATATAGCACTAGCTGAGTTTCTGCATGCTGAATGTGGACCATTCACTTAATTTTTTCTGTTCAACTGTCTATGCTGTGTATTGCTACAGATGTACGATATGGTCTAGCTCAGTTGTACAGAAAAGTTGAAAGGTATAGTTCACTCGTTTATTGTTCGGTTGCTGGATTCATTGAAGCATAATTACAATAGTTATAGGATAATGAATACCTTATTTTGTAGTGTTGAACTGAAGCTTACATCCCTGGCTCCTAATTATGCCTCAACTAGTAAGGCAAGGAAATGTCTTACATATAGTGAGCCACTACAAAGAGTAAGTTATTGATGTTTCAGTGCGGATTTCAGAAGTAGCTAGCCATGCATGCAGCACCCTTGATATGTTCCCACTGATTTAATTCAGCCCCTTTTTGAGTCTTTACTCTGATTATGTAGTCACATTTGAAGTCTATCCATGCTGTCAGGAAATCCCCAAATGGTGATTTAGTGGCGGACCCTGATAGTGATTCTGATGCTGTAAGTATGTGTGGTGCATGTGTGGGCCTGTGTGTGTGTGTTTAAGTAATTTTTTTGTATGCACAGACTATAGGATTTGAGTCACCTCTTGAAAGAGTAAGTCAATACCATGGCATTCTATTATCTTTCAGAATTTAATTGGGTGCCTCTCCTCGCGATCGTATCCCTCTATAATAATTATGCAGAAACCTATTCCTGCTGTGCCCATAAAGTCCCCACTTGTAGATAACCCAGACACTGACTCTGACGCTGTAAGTTGTAGTGTGCATGTGCTTTCATGACTATTACTTGATGTGCTATATACCCACAGACTGTAGGACCTGAGTCTCCTAACTCTGTGGAGCTCATTTACATATTGGACAGCCAGTACGATGGCCCAATAGCTCAGAGCATACCCGTAGATCGCGGAGGAAATGAGTATGTCCCAGATGGGTTCAAGCTAGTGGACATAGTGAAGAAGCAGTAACTCTAACTCTACAGTGTATTATTTATCACTATTGTTATGCATATACAATGGTTGTTGTTGTGTTTTCTGATACTTTTTTTTATGGTACACAAGATTGAGATTGTGGTGATATGAATGGTGTGACATTATAGAGAATGATATATGACATGGGTTTGAATGTTAAGTTGGTAAATACTTGTGAGATAACAGATTAACCATACTACATACTATACTAGTAACGTGATGTAGAATTGAAGAACAGTCACTGCTGTGCAGATTCAGCAACATTGGCAAACTGATACATTTGATCATAATATTCGTCCTGTTGGGAATAATGACCATCCAGGGGTAAATCTGGATTGTCAGCATGATCATGGGGTTGGTCAAGATGGGCAGACTGGATTTCGAGACTAACTGGGTTTGTCAGAGGATAGCTCTTGTAGTCATGGCCGATGTCTATTTCCATTAAGGTTGACCAGTACTCCTCTCCAATCCCTGAAGGAAATTCCTTCTCTATCCATTTTTTAAATTTTTGATGGAAATTTTTTTCTACCTTGCAGGAAGGTACATCACGGATAAATTTTCTCTATATGAGATAATGTGTGCAAAAAGGTACATATACAGGTATACATAATATTGTGATTGTGTATGATTAGTTCATTTCTACACTGCAATGTATGTTGCTATGCGATTCTTACATAGAAAACTACTCCCAGATGAAATACTTACCAAGAGGGCAAGATGCCTTGTATAAACTTCCTGGACTTCATGTTTTGGAGCTTTCATAAAGTCTACCATATTGGTCATCACTACAGCAGTAGCCTCTTGACACAGCAACTCCGTTGGCTTCAATCCTAGTACCTAAATAAGAACACATGTTAACATTTACATACTATGCATAGAGCTCGAGTCACATACTCGTCTTCTCTCCTCAGTGCGAAACTTGCTCAGCAAACTATTTGCTTCCCTGAGAGCAGCTTCTAGCACATGCTTCTCTGATTGCCTTGGTACTACTTTCTTGATGGAAGTCTGCAGTACAACATAGGAATACATGTGCATGTGTTAATTGAACTTGTTAATTTCCTTACATTGATGATGTCAGTGCTGGGGTATCGATCAAGTGTCAAGCAGAAGAGTCGACCAATTTCTTTCCTCAGCGGTAGCTAAACGTTTACATGCATGAGGCACAATACTTAAACACTACATGGTTTTATGGTAGCATGTATGGATACCTCTAAATTTGCCGACTTGAGAGTAAATGCTTCTCTCTGCTGACAGCTGACAATGTCCTTTAGCTCTACAATTGCTCTGGCAGTCGACTCTTGCTTTGACAAGATACGGGCACAGGTGCCTTGGAGAGTAAGCTGTCCATCCTTCAGAGTTGATAGTACCTCCATAATGCTGTTTGCATCTAGGCCTATGTGTTTGAACATGTGTAGTCATGTATGGCCACTTAGATTAGATTTTAAGCTATGCATGCCCAATAGAAATTAAACTAACCTGCGGTTGGGGTTGATTGGGATGATGTTATGGATCTAGACCTGTTGTGACTAGAACCTGCAGGTAAGAAAAGGTGTTCATATGTGTTAATTGGAATCAGAGTAACCTTGGCCATGTGGACAAGTACAAAGCATTGGGTTGCTGTTGAAGACTATACTCGTGCATACCTGAGGTTGGAGGGGTGTATGGAGTTACTGGTGTTGTCCTGTTAATACCAGTAGATGTGGGAATGTGTACATGTCCTATACACGATTAATAGCAAGTGTGATTGTAGACAGTCTATGCTAGTAAGTTGATAGGTAATACCTCTAGATCTCAGACCTCTTCCTGGTGTATGGCCACCAGCTCCAAGCCTTCTGGCTCTACCTGCGAAGCGACCTGGGTTAGAGGCGGAGACTTCCAGGTTTGGTAAATCACTGGAACTGAACATGACGATCTGTGATGTACATAAACTGAACAAGCGATCAATGTGCCTCCTGCAGGGCTAGGTTGCACTGTTGCGCATGCTCCAACACTAAGTGACGTCAAGGTTCAAGGTCATGTGATATTTAGCACCCTTTCCAAATTCAAAGGAGGTCGGTTCATATCATGTTCACTTGCAGAGTTGAGGCGCTGAGCAGATCCAAAGCAGACAGAACTACTTTGTGTTGCTGAGACAGTGGTCCCAGTGATATGAAAGCTAACCCAAACTTCACTGAGACTATAGCTAATATGGCTACTTCTAACAAGGAAGGTGGGCCTGCGTTCAATGTGTTGCAATCATCATGGTAGACGTTCAATTGCTAGCCATACAGATCTAGATTGCCAACCATGATGTTGATATGTTTGAAACAGAGAATCCACATCCTTACTTCTGTACAATCTGTGAGACTGGATTTGCATTCAAGTCTCGATATGAGAAGTATCTACAGAGCTCTAAGCACCAGTTTCTTAGCAGTATGATGCAACCAGATTTTGGTGAGCAGAGTCTCACTGAAGTCAATCCTCTGGAAGATACACAGTTCTTTAGTGGTGACTATTCCAAAGAGGTATGTTCACCCCTTATTTGCTCTTTTGAACACTATGTGCACTCATGTATGGTAGGTTGATCACAACCTTGATAGCCCTGATGGTAGTGACATGGACCTGAATAACTCCTTGAGTATTACGAGTGACAGTGAGCAAGAAGCCGGGGATGAAGTTGGCGATGATGAGCAAGTCGAAGAGACTGAGGATGAAGTCGGTATGCCCTAAACCATTTACTCTTGTTTTAATTTGTATCCTTCTTATCTAACTTTTATAGAATGGACTAGTCTGGTAGAAGAAAACATGCAATTGGCTGGGTCTGAATTACAAGATTATTGGCCATTTCCATCAAAAGAGTTCGCCCTTCTCTATTTTATTCACAACAGCCCAAATCCCTTGGTGAGTGCACAATGTTTAATCAAACACATTATGTGCACTCTTAATTTGTTTGTCATGTAGGGAGAACTGAATATCAAGTTTTTGTGGTTCACAATGCATCAACTGAAAGCTGATATTCCTCCTCTGTCGAAGGTGAAGCAATTCCGTCTACCTTCTTTTCATGTGCCTGAGAAGGTAGGTACTATCTGTTACTTTGTGATTATTTCATCGCAGTGAATTATTCATGTTGTATAGCACTATTCACCTTCTGGTGTTCCTTTCTACCTCAATCCCCCTTCTAATGTGTTGAGGAAGTGTCTTGGGACACCATCAATTGCAGCAGCTCTTCATAGGTACCCAGAAGTCCCAATGGAGTTTATGAGGTACTGATTGAAAGCGTACCATGCATGCATAATAGTAGTTACAGCCCATGCAGGGGCAGCCAAGAAATTTTGCTTAGGGGGGTTACTGGCGCATAGCGCCAGAAAACTTTGGGGAAACGGGAAACCACACTCACTTAATTAGTGTCCAAACCACATTTTGCACACAATTACATTGAAAACACCCCAGTATTTGCCTTAAAAAACCACAAAAGCCATTTTTAAATACTAGGATTCTAAACCACCCCCTCCCCCCCCCTCTGGATCAGCCCCTGCCATGCATGGTACACTGTTTTGAATGCCAGGAGAGTACAGTTTGTGGTAACAATGCAGTCTGTTGGGCGGCAAATATGCATACAGTCTCAAGTAGAATCCTGTCTCGAATAGTAGACTTGTAGTAATGTGATCTCTGTACAGTAATTCTCCTTAATTAGCCAGAAGTTTCCCTCTATATGTAAACTTTTTTTTATGCAGTGAGATGTACCATGGCTTGAAATGGAGGCAGCATTCCATGTATCAGGCGCCAAACACTGACTGGCAGGGCACACACTTGTTTGTTGGTGATTTTGTGACTCTGACACTTCCACATGCTCAATCTCTTGGGGTCGTCTGTGCTAAGATCAGGCAGTTTTATACCAAGGTATAATACCATTGGTACTAACACAACAAGCAAAACATGTGGCATCTCTAATTTTACAGGAATCATACAAAAGTGTTTTCTGTCGAGCAGACATCCTGGTGACAGTAAATCAGTTTGCTACTCTTCATCCTGACAAGCGATTTACTTGCTATGACTTGGAGTGTGTGGTACAGGATGGTGAGATTGAAGTACCAGTTTCAATGATAGCGGCCAAAGCTCACCCACCCTCAAAGCTTGTCATTTTTCATGAGCCATCCAAAACCTTTGAACAGATGAGTACTGAGGTCAGTCCTGTCACACATTACACTGAGACTATTTGCAGTGTATGTGCTGTCCCTACAGCATTATGCTTAGCCCACCTCTACAATGGCTCGTGTGTGGTCACCATATACTTAGGTAGATCTCATCTTATTATGTACTGGTTATTATTTTCTATATCCACTGTACATTTTCCTCATGTAGAACTACAGACTGTACACTGAACCATCTGCCATGAAGGCTAAAGGTCTCCCTGTGGTGATCATCCCACTGCTGCTTTACACTGATGATACTAGTGGCAATCGCAGCAAGAAATGGAATAAGTTTGATGCTTGGTGTCTGTTGCTTGCTGGGTTGCCCCGTCACCTTAATAGCCAACTCCACAACATTCACTTCTTGAGCTGCTCAAATAAGGTGGATTGTATGGAGATGACCCTGCCTATAGCACAAGATCTCAGGAGGCTTGAGGAAGGTGTGGTCATGTTTGACTCCCTCGAAGGGAGAGATGTCCTTGTCATTGCTCCTGTGATTGCTATTCTTGCGGACAACCCTCGACACTCAGAGGTTCTCAACCACATGGGAAGCAGTGCTAATCTCTACTGCAGAGCCTGTATGGTATGTTTTCCCAGATAGTTTGTAAGAACTCCCACTGCCAAATACATTTATACCTGTAGGTAAACAAACGTGATGATCCAACTGTGAGGTGTGAGAAGCGTACAAAGGAGAAGGCTCTCTTTCACATTCAATGTATTAAAAACCAGCCAACTGAAACGGGAAGGACTTCAACCAGAACACATTTTGGTATGAAGGAGAACGATAATCCCCTGTTCTCTCTAACCGTCGACCTGTTTAGGTGAGTAATATCTATGTACATATGCTGTGCATACTGACTATACTAGCTGTAATGTTTCTTGAGTAAATCCCAGTACTTTGAATCAGCAGTTAGTACTGTAACATAACTTTCATATATATTTATATTTACCACTTGCAGCTGTGCACCTGTGGAAACACTACACACCATACTTCTTGGGCCATTCAAGTATCTCCTTAAGAGTGTAATGCGTAGGTTAACATCATTGCAGAAGCGGCAGTTGCTGGCAAGGATAAGCACCTTTAACTATTCTGATTTTAAGGGAAAAGTCCTCGGAAATATTGTCAGTTACCATAGGTCCTTTGTTGGTCGGGATTATAAGGCCTGGGCACAAATGGCTCCATTTGTGATGCTACCCTATCTGAGTGAAGGTGAGAGGGAAGTATGGATCAGTCTGTCCAAGGTATATGAGACTGTCCTGTGAATTGTTATGCTCCTTGTTATTGCCTGCACTTGTTACTGTATAGGTATTTCGGATAGCATACTGTGTGCCTATAAAGGAAACAGATATGGAGGAGTACAACATGATATGCAAGCAATTTGTGGATTCTGTTAAGGCATACATGCCTGACATGCTACAAAAACCCAAGATTCATATGATCCTCCATCTACCTGAATGCATCCGCAACTTTGGGCCCTCGTCATGCTTCAATACTGAGAGGTGAAAACTTTGCTGTTACGATCACTATAACCCCTTCGTCATGGACCATAAGCAACAACATTTGTATTCCATTGCCTAGCAACCATATTTTGATAAGCAAATATCAGGCCAGTGGAGGGGTGGTGGTGTCAGTAGGGTGGGGCAGTGGGTCCAGATTGCAATAGAATACAAAATAGTTGTGACAGGGGGGAGGGCACTCGACCATGCATCGAGTGCCCCCCATGTCAGGTGGTATAACTATTCACATGTACAGTGTATATATTGTAGCTTAAACAACCATGATGCTTACCAATTACACAGATGTGAGTGCTTCAATTCAAGACTGAGAAACTTCAACATATTTTCTAACAGAGCAGCATCAAGTCGTGACATCGCTGTTCGCTTCACTCTTTTGGAAGACATCAGATTAATGTGTGACGGTGGAATGGTGCCTGATGCAAGCAGGTACACAATACTGTACTTATTTTTGTATAATATTATTTGCAGTTGGGGCTTCTTTAGGTCTAGCAGAACTGTTGGAGCAGGGCTGACCCAACTCTATCACTCAGCAGCTGTCCAGCAGTTCTTGAATGGAGTGACACGAGATGAGAGCAAAGCCATATTTAACCCAGGAGTGCTTAGGAAGGTAAATATAAAAGTATTTTCAACAAACTAAATGTGATAATTTGTGTTTGCTGGTACAGAAACAAGAAGCAAGGATACCCCTTGGAGAAGTGAAGCTTGAGTTCTCTGGACAATGCTTTACACTAAATAGCCTTCCCAGTGGTGTAACGCTCATCATGCCTCATTCAGCTGGGCCGACCGTCAACTCATATGGAGCAGTTATGTCTGCAGCTGGTCAGCTGGTGAACTGTGGACAGTACATACGACTGGATAGCAGATACAAGGTACTTATTTACAGAAACCAAGTAACAGAGCTCTAAGGTTAAGGTTACAGATTGGCACATAATCAGTACAGTAGAACTTTATGTTGGATACCAATATAACTTTCGTGTGATCAAGTATTATAGCTAGTGTACGTAGCTGTGTTGTCTGTCTGGAAGTTTGTTAATTGTTTATGGCTGGTACTTTAGGGGATGTTTGAGTGACTTGGTTGCCCTTAATTAGACTCTCTTTAGTGTGAAAAACTGGTGTTTGAATGATGAGCAGGCAAAAGACATCACCCAGAAGCTTAATAATTGAGCTTGATCTCTGTCCAATCTGCTAGCTTTAACTTTTGAGACCGACAATCATTTTTACAGGTGAAGTGGTCGTCCTACAGCCTTAATAGTTGAAAACGCTACTTCCAATTGACTGTACCTCATTGTTTTCCCAAATAATTCAATATACACGTATAAGCCATGCATCAGTGTTCACGTATGCATATTCAGATCCTTTATTATACACACAGTATGGTGTTCTGGTGGCTAACATTCAAGATATGGAGACACTCGTATGCTTATGCCTGATAAGACCGTTTGAGGAGGTTACAGTAAGCAACAATCCACTACGGAATGACCTCGACTGCCCTTTGTTGACTCTCACCAACACTATCGTTGCTGTTAGTCCGGTCAATGTGATCACTGAAGTGTCCATAATGCATGAATGCAATACTACTTGCATTTTCGATGACAGCGGAACCTCCAGTGTGATTGAAGTGGAGAGAGAAAGTATTGCAACAAACAGATTATCTTACATACACGACTGGACTAACAACTGGTACTGCTTAAACATTTATTGCATGAATCAATAATCTTTTTTGTATTACTATTATTTCTAAGTGAAATACCTTACAGTCTGTATCATTCTGAATATTTCTCTCAAAATGAATCAGTTCTGATATCTGTTATGTTACACAACAGTAGCTATCATAATGAAGCAGAAGTGTTACTCCAATGTTCAGATACGCAAGTGATCACATGATCTGAATCAGAATGTATTCTGATCAGATTCAGAATGTACCAGTTCAGATTCACAACGAAATTTTTGGCTGTGTAGCGTTACATCATTGTATAGAGACAACTGTATTGATAGTGTAAGATCATCCCGTTACAGCATCTCTACATATCGACACGAGATGTCAACTGTACAGCACTGTCACTAGAGTGTAAGGATGGACTCGATAGTGTTGCAGTACTTGCTGGTGAGTGAACATGGCTGAAATGAAAGTACCGACTGTCAACCAAATTTGTGGTACATGGTAGCGTCTATATTACCAATACAAGTAGCTAGCTAATATTTTAAACAGCCAAATATATGCATTTTACAGGATCTCCTGAAGTAATACCCAGAACCCCTCCAAAAACACTGGAAGTGACAGTAGTGCCAGAAACACCAGTTAAATTTAGACCATCTCCCAAAGAAACCCTTCCCAAAATGGCTCACAAAGTGGAAGTGGCAGTGGTTCCAGAATAGGCCTGGGCAAAATATTCTAGAATAATTTTTAGAATAATAGGCCAACAGTTCAGCAATTTGAATAATAGGCACTGCAAACCTATTAATGATATTCATGTAGGCCACACTGCCACACTATTTGTTGTGGTCAATGAAAAACGACATGAAGTTCTGAAACCACCAGGCCCTACATAATTAACAGTCCACTCTTAAGCATCTGAGCTCACATATGCTCTAGGTGAAGATCAATTTTGTGGCATTTATAATAAAGTGCATGGGTTTGCCTGCGTCTAGTTGTGTATAATGTGAGAATAACAGGTGATATTCAGTTGAATAATCGGCAGATATTTTGAGAATAAAGAATTTGAATAATAGGCAAAAAAATTAGAATATTTTGCCCAGGCCTATTCCAGAACCCCCGACCCCAGTGAAAGTAAGGTACACCTACATGGTTAAGGATGGGTGGATTCACTGCAGGTGTGTGTGTGTGTGTGTATGTGTGTGCATCTGCGTCTGTGTATGTGTGTGCATGTGCAGGTGTACAATCCAGAGTCTTTGTTTAATCACAGGGTTCCAACTAAACCCAGCGGTTTTGTCTTAAGGGGAAAACAAGGAAGCGAAAGCTTGACTTTAAGGTAATCTTGTAATCTTGAGCTTGTTTAACAGTGTAATATTATAACCAAATCAACCACAAATTTTGTAGGAGCCAGTTGGTCAGCAGCGGCGGTACCCTTGTCCAGATTGTGCAGCAGTACGTTATATAATGGCTGTTTGTATGTATCCATGCATGATTATATGCTTAATTTTTTATTGTAGTGGTATAAAGGTGATGTAAAGAGGCTGCTGTACAGCTGCAGACATCGGTACAGAACCGAGAGTGATGAAGAACTTACCTTGAGGAGGGCCCGAGACTAGTGTGGCTAGCCCTATCAAAGGTATGCTGCACTGTTGGTACATGTACATGTATTGTGTGTACGTGATTGTGTAATATACAGTGCAGTGTATCCATTTCGATTTAAGGTATTCAAGATTGCGTATTGTGACTATTACGATCCATCCCGTTTTGCTGAGTGGACTGGAATATGCAGAGAATTTGTTGAGTTGGTCGCTTGATATCAGCCAGAGATGTTGAAGAAACAGAAGGTCCACCTCCTACTACATCTGGTCGAATGTATGCAGAGTTTTGGCCCAACCTTGTCGTTTAACAGTGAGAGGTGTGTATGTGACTGCATTATTCACAGTGTAGCTATGTAAATTTTTCATTCTTTAGATTTGAGGCCTTCAACTCATTTATCAGGAGTGCAAAATAATTATATATGGCAACAAACATGCTCCAAGTCGAGACATTGCTCACAAGTTTGCCGTTATTGAGCAAAGGTGATCAATAGTACTATACATGTGATATACTTGTATGCAGTACCAGTCAAAAACAAGTTGTCAATGTGAGGCAGGGTTTCCACTAGAACATTTGCTTTGGGGGAGGGGGTTCATATATGGGTATGTGCAAAAATACTGTTTGTATAGGGCGGCCTGGGGGCATTCTCCCTAAGGGGTGGATCTAGGGGGGAGGGGGTTGCAACCTCCCAGCATTGTGACATTGTGGTTAAAAGTGTTTTTTGTAGTTTGTATTGAGCCACAGTGTGATAATTTTGCTTGGAAATGGAATGTTTCAATGTGATTACGTATAAAGTTCATCAAATTTTTCAGGTGCTACATGCCGGTAACCCCCCAAAACAAGATTCACCCCTGCTAGGCATATGAAAAGTTGACAGGAGTTTTGACTTTTGCTGTACCTCTAAATTTCTGAAATTTTGTAACATGCCGCAAAATATTAATTATTTTCCCATGGAAATTCGGAGGTGTACAGTTTAAGGAGTTACTGCATTTAAATGTACTTGTAGGTGTGGGACAGCCCTCAAAACATTGTGTCACCTGCACTGCAACACTTCTTGTACTGTGTTCCTCTAAGTGAAGCAAACAAACATAAAGCTATATACCAGCCAGGCACTTTGCGATAAGTAAGTCTAATTGTGTGACATGTACTATATGTTACATTTAAATTTTTTTGGAGGAACGGCGAGGACATGTTATTCAAGTACGTGATATTATGGTTTCACTATCTGACCCCATAGTTACACTAAAAGAACTTTCCCGGCCAAATGGATCATATTCTCTTCACTTGGAAGGCTTGAGCTATTCTGATTGTGTCCAGCAGTTCGGTGGTGTTATCAGTCGAAAAGGTGACTTGATCAACGATGGTGACTTCTTGGAGTTAGTGTCTCCGTGCTGTGAGATGGGTACTTTTGTAATTAGGGAATTTATTTTTGTACATATGAGTTAAAGTATATGTGGACTAATTATTATTCTTTTTTTGTATAGGTGAAATATGGGTTGCTGTTGACATGCTTTAAGAAGGATGATGGTTGTTTAGTTCGAAGTTTGGAGACTGTTTTGACAGCAGACGGTACTCCAGTCACCAATGAGAACAAGTGTCCCCTCTTCTTACTGGGTTGTGAGATGTTCTGACGTCACCAACTAATGTACTCAAACCAATATCAGTTGTGCACGAATGTGGAGAAACATGCAGGTTTGAAAACACAAGCACCACTCGAAACGTTGAAAGGGAGAACATTTCTATCTCTAGACTGGAGTATAAACATGACTATAAAACTAATTTGATGTATTGTCTCAACATATTTTGCATTGGAACTTGCTAAACCCATCTGTACTACATAATCAGAAAAAAAAAGTATTACGTAATTCATTACGTATACGATACTGTATCCGCAAAGTAAATTGTTCGATTCAGTAACGCTAAAGACCATAGAAACGGGCTGTACTTCCGATACTGTTCCATATGGTCCTGCCTCTCGACACTGATTCGCTTTGTTTCTCGATTGCTGGAACAGTGTAGTATTTACTCCGTATCATCATTGACCACGCTACTGAAACTGGTCCACATTTTTGGCTGTGTAGGCCTCCTGTGAGATGCATGACATATACTGGATGGAGGACATATATATCCTACTGAAGACAGGGATGCTGGTGAAAAAAGGGCTTACAGGGTGTACTATATGTGACAGGGCCTAGGAAAAGGGCCTTATGGCGGCAATAATAAATTTTCAGTACAGGCTAAATAGTGCGTGTGCTGCTTACCGCGTGGATTTTCATCTAAGGCCATATTCTTGTAGTATCATATCTCTTCTACCGCTCTGTGAAGTTTTTGAGCTGAAAACGCCTCCTAACCTAGCTAGCTAGCTCGTTGAAAAAGTCTAGTGTGAGCGAACTTTTCGTAGTCAAAAATAGAACGGAATTTCAATGATATTGCGTCACGGGTACTAGGGAATTCCCCCTCTCGAGCGGCACAACGCTTGCTGCTAACTCACTATTAGGCCCCGTTTACACAGCAACGCAGTCTTGAATACGCACTCAAAAATCAGCGTTTCACTGCGCGTTTACACAGTAATAAAAACGGTTATTCATCACGTGCGCCACACCCACGTGTGGTAATTTTGCAGCTGCTGTGATCAAACTAGTCATGGCTTCATCAACAAAAAGCTCGAGCTCCGCTGCTATAAACAAGCCGGCAAAGCAGTCAAAAGAATTCGTTTGGACTGATGATGAGGTAGAGCTGTTACTTGGGGTTATAAACGACTACAAAACAGAGAAAGCTGGAGAAGCTATTGATTGGGAGTCAGTGAAGAACAAGTATGCTGATATTTTGAGCCTCTTCATAGCTCATTTACCACAAGAAGGTGAAGAAACAGTCAGGACTATCCTCACAAGAGAGAACAGATCGCCCAAAAGACAGTTACATCCAAGATCAAAGCCATCAGGGCTAAGTTTAGGCAAGCAGTGGAGGATATGGGGAGGGAACCCTGCTACAGAACAGCTAGGAAGAGGGATAGAAAGTACAGATATCATGGCTCAAGATTGAAAATGTTCCCGAGAATGAGAACACAACGCCAACCACAGAAGACAAAGCCACTGAGGAACCTGACAATGAAGAATCTTCTGTTGT
>CAXHUQ010001514.1:0-15840 GCA_964020085.1 Micromussa lordhowensis | reverse complement strand
AGGGGCCTGCGTGCAGGGGCTGTAAAACTGGGGCCCATCTTACAGACAGCTGCTACGCTGAAAGTCACCTTGATTCAGTGGTGAGTGCAGAGGCAAGCCTGCTTTGACTGGCGTTGCACGCTGATAACTGTACAATGTCTCTAGCGGTCTAAATTGTCTGTTTTTTTCAAACACTCTAATCATTTTGGTTCGCCGATTTGCGCGCATGTGTCCTTCAGTTGTCGGGCAAACTGTGGCCTTGGACGCTGTTTCGCGGGCTTGAAACATTGAGTAGCCTGTTCATCTCTAAAAGTAGAGTTGCGTTCTGAATTCGGTTGAATGTCTAATTGCGTCCTTTCAAGTACACGGATACGCAAGTTATTATCCAACCGCACTTCGTAGAGTAGAAATAACGCCGAAAACGAGTACAAATATCACAGTGTATTTGTACTCCACACAGTATTTGTACTCCAGAGGACCGCCTGAGAAACGAATTGGATTTAAGTTACGAAAATTTTGCGTGCTTGAAACATTCAGTAGGGTTAAGATAACTGTACAATGTCTCTAGCGGTCTAAATTGTCTGTTTTTTTCAAACACTCTAATCATTGAATTCGGTTGAATGTCTAATTGCGTCCTTTCAGTTGATTTTCAGGTCGGGGAGAGGGGCCTGCGTGCAGGGGCTGTAAAACTGGGGCCCATCTTACAGACAGCTGCTACGCTGAAAGTCACCTTGATTCAGTGGTGAGTGCAGAGGCAAGCCTGCTTTGACTGGCGTTGCACGCTGATAACTGTACAATGTCTCTAGCGGTCTAAATTGTCTGTTTTTTTCAAACACTCTAATCATTTTGGTTCGCCGATTTGCGCGCATGTGTCCTTCAGTTGTCGGGCAAACTGTGGCCTTGGACGCTGTTTCGCGGGCTTGAAACATTGAGTAGCCTGTTCATCTCTAAAAGTAGAGTTGCGTTCTGAATTCGGTTGAATGTCTAATTGCGTCCTTTCAAGTACACGGATACGCAAGTTATTATCCAACCGCACTTCGTAGAGTAGAAATAACGCCGAAAACGAGTACAAATATCACAGTGTATTTGTACTCCACACAGTATTTGTACTCCAGAGGACCGCCTGAGAAACGAATTGGATTTAAGTTACGAAAATTTTGCGTGCTTGAAACATTCAGTAGGGTTAAGATAACTGTACAATGTCTCTAGCGGTCTAAATTGTCTGTTTTTTTCAAACACTCTAATCATTGAATTCGGTTGAATGTCTAATTGCGTCCTTTCAGTTGATTTTCAGGTCGGGGAGAGGGGCCTGCGTGCAGGGGCTGTAAAACTGGGGCCCATCTTACAGACAGCTGCTACGCTGAAAGTCACCTTGATTCAGTGGTGAGTGCAGAGGCAAGCCTGCTTTGACTGGCGTTGCACGCTGATAACTGTACAATGTCTCTAGCGGTCTAAATTGTCTGTTTTTTTCAAACACTCTAATCATTTTGGTTCGCCGATTTGCGCGCATGTGTCCTTCAGTTGTCGGGCAAACTGTGGCCTTGGACGCTGTTTCGCGGGCTTGAAACATTGAGTAGCCTGTTCATCTCTAAAAGTAGAGTTGCGTTCTGAATTCGGTTGAATGTCTAATTGCGTCCTTTCAAGTACACGGATACGCAAGTTATTATCCAACCGCACTTCGTAGAGTAGAAATAACGCCGAAAACGAGTACAAATATCACAGTGTATTTGTACTCCACACAGTATTTGTACTCCAGAGGACCGCCTGAGAAACGAATTGGATTTAAGTTACGAAAATTTTGCGTGCTTGAAACATTCAGTAGGGTTAAGATAACTGTACAATGTCTCTAGCGGTCTAAATTGTCTGTTTTTTTCAAACACTCTAATCATTGAATTCGGTTGAATGTCTAATTGCGTCCTTTCAGTTGATTTTCAGGTCGGGGAGAGGGGCCTGCGTGCAGGGGCTGTAAAACTGGGGCCCATCTTACAGACAGCTGCTACGCTGAAAGTCACCTTGATTCAGTGGTGAGTGCAGAGGCAAGCCTGCTTTGACTGGCGTTGCACGCTGATAACTGTACAATGTCTCTAGCGGTCTAAATTGTCTGTTTTTTTCAAACACTCTAATCATTTTGGTTCGCCGATTTGCGCGCATGTGTCCTTCAGTTGTCGGGCAAACTGTGGCCTTGGACGCTGTTTCGCGGGCTTGAAACATTGAGTAGCCTGTTCATCTCTAAAAGTAGAGTTGCGTTCTGAATTCGGTTGAATGTCTAATTGCGTCCTTTCAAGTACACGGATACGCAAGTTATTATCCAACCGCACTTCGTAGAGTAGAAATAACGCCGAAAACGAGTACAAATATCACAGTGTATTTGTACTCCACACAGTATTTGTACTCCAGAGGACCGCCTGAGAAACGAATTGGATTTAAGTTACGAAAATTTTGCGTGCTTGAAACATTCAGTAGGGTTAAGATAACTGTACAATGTCTCTAGCGGTCTAAATTGTCTGTTTTTTTCAAACACTCTAATCATTGAATTCGGTTGAATGTCTAATTGCGTCCTTTCAGTTGATTTTCAGGTCGGGGAGAGGGGCCTGCGTGCAGGGGCTGTAAAACTGGGGCCCATCTTACAGACAGCTGCTACGCTGAAAGTCACCTTGATTCAGTGGTGAGTGCAGAGGCAAGCCTGCTTTGACTGGCGTTGCACGCTGATAACTGTACAATGTCTCTAGCGGTCTAAATTGTCTGTTTTTTTCAAACACTCTAATCATTTTGGTTCGCCGATTTGCGCGCATGTGTCCTTCAGTTGTCGGGCAAACTGTGGCCTTGGACGCTGTTTCGCGGGCTTGAAACATTGAGTAGCCTGTTCATCTCTAAAAGTAGAGTTGCGTTCTGAATTCGGTTGAATGTCTAATTGCGTCCTTTCAAGTACACGGATACGCAAGTTATTATCCAACCGCACTTCGTAGAGTAGAAATAACGCCGAAAACGAGTACAAATATCACAGTGTATTTGTACTCCACACAGTATTTGTACTCCAGAGGACCGCCTGAGAAACGAATTGGATTTAAGTTACGAAAATTTTGCGTGCTTGAAACATTCAGTAGGGTTAAGATAACTGTACAATGTCTCTAGCGGTCTAAATTGTCTGTTTTTTTCAAACACTCTAATCATTGAATTCGGTTGAATGTCTAATTGCGTCCTTTCAGTTGATTTTCAGGTCGGGGAGAGGGGCCTGCGTGCAGGGGCTGTAAAACTGGGGCCCATCTTACAGACAGCTGCTACGCTGAAAGTCACCTTGATTCAGTGGTGAGTGCAGAGGCAAGCCTGCTTTGACTGGCGTTGCACGCTGATAACTGTACAATGTCTCTAGCGGTCTAAATTGTCTGTTTTTTTCAAACACTCTAATCATTTTGGTTCGCCGATTTGCGCGCATGTGTCCTTCAGTTGTCGGGCAAACTGTGGCCTTGGACGCTGTTTCGCGGGCTTGAAACATTGAGTAGCCTGTTCATCTCTAAAAGTAGAGTTGCGTTCTGAATTCGGTTGAATGTCTAATTGCGTCCTTTCAAGTACACGGATACGCAAGTTATTATCCAACCGCACTTCGTAGAGTAGAAATAACGCCGAAAACGAGTACAAATATCACAGTGTATTTGTACTCCACACAGTATTTGTACTCCAGAGGACCGCCTGAGAAACGAATTGGATTTAAGTTACGAAAATTTTGCGTGCTTGAAACATTCAGTAGGGTTAAGATAACTGTACAATGTCTCTAGCGGTCTAAATTGTCTGTTTTTTTCAAACACTCTAATCATTGAATTCGGTTGAATGTCTAATTGCGTCCTTTCAGTTGATTTTCAGGTCGGGGAGAGGGGCCTGCGTGCAGGGGCTGTAAAACTGGGGCCCATCTTACAGACAGCTGCTACGCTGAAAGTCACCTTGATTCAGTGGTGAGTGCAGAGGCAAGCCTGCTTTGACTGGCGTTGCACGCTGATAACTGTACAATGTCTCTAGCGGTCTAAATTGTCTGTTTTTTTCAAACACTCTAATCATTTTGGTTCGCCGATTTGCGCGCATGTGTCCTTCAGTTGTCGGGCAAACTGTGGCCTTGGACGCTGTTTCGCGGGCTTGAAACATTGAGTAGCCTGTTCATCTCTAAAAGTAGAGTTGCGTTCTGAATTCGGTTGAATGTCTAATTGCGTCCTTTCAAGTACACGGATACGCAAGTTATTATCCAACCGCACTTCGTAGAGTAGAAATAACGCCGAAAACGAGTACAAATATCACAGTGTATTTGTACTCCACACAGTATTTGTACTCCAGAGGACCGCCTGAGAAACGAATTGGATTTAAGTTACGAAAATTTTGCGTGCTTGAAACATTCAGTAGGGTTAAGATAACTGTACAATGTCTCTAGCGGTCTAAATTGTCTGTTTTTTTCAAACACTCTAATCATTGAATTCGGTTGAATGTCTAATTGCGTCCTTTCAGTTGATTTTCAGGTCGGGGAGAGGGGCCTGCGTGCAGGGGCTGTAAAACTGGGGCCCATCTTACAGACAGCTGCTACGCTGAAAGTCACCTTGATTCAGTGGTGAGTGCAGAGGCAAGCCTGCTTTGACTGGCGTTGCACGCTGATAACTGTACAATGTCTCTAGCGGTCTAAATTGTCTGTTTTTTTCAAACACTCTAATCATTTTGGTTCGCCGATTTGCGCGCATGTGTCCTTCAGTTGTCGGGCAAACTGTGGCCTTGGACGCTGTTTCGCGGGCTTGAAACATTGAGTAGCCTGTTCATCTCTAAAAGTAGAGTTGCGTTCTGAATTCGGTTGAATGTCTAATTGCGTCCTTTCAAGTACACGGATACGCAAGTTATTATCCAACCGCACTTCGTAGAGTAGAAATAACGCCGAAAACGAGTACAAATATCACAGTGTATTTGTACTCCACACAGTATTTGTACTCCAGAGGACCGCCTGAGAAACGAATTGGATTTAAGTTACGAAAATTTTGCGTGCTTGAAACATTCAGTAGGGTTAAGATAACTGTACAATGTCTCTAGCGGTCTAAATTGTCTGTTTTTTTCAAACACTCTAATCATTGAATTCGGTTGAATGTCTAATTGCGTCCTTTCAGTTGATTTTCAGGTCGGGGAGAGGGGCCTGCGTGCAGGGGCTGTAAAACTGGGGCCCATCTTACAGACAGCTGCTACGCTGAAAGTCACCTTGATTCAGTGGTGAGTGCAGAGGCAAGCCTGCTTTGACTGGCGTTGCACGCTGATAACTGTACAATGTCTCTAGCGGTCTAAATTGTCTGTTTTTTTCAAACACTCTAATCATTTTGGTTCGCCGATTTGCGCGCATGTGTCCTTCAGTTGTCGGGCAAACTGTGGCCTTGGACGCTGTTTCGCGGGCTTGAAACATTGAGTAGCCTGTTCATCTCTAAAAGTAGAGTTGCGTTCTGAATTCGGTTGAATGTCTAATTGCGTCCTTTCAAGTACACGGATACGCAAGTTATTATCCAACCGCACTTCGTAGAGTAGAAATAACGCCGAAAACGAGTACAAATATCACAGTGTATTTGTACTCCACACAGTATTTGTACTCCAGAGGACCGCCTGAGAAACGAATTGGATTTAAGTTACGAAAATTTTGCGTGCTTGAAACATTCAGTAGGGTTAAGATAACTGTACAATGTCTCTAGCGGTCTAAATTGTCTGTTTTTTTCAAACACTCTAATCATTGAATTCGGTTGAATGTCTAATTGCGTCCTTTCAGTTGATTTTCAGGTCGGGGAGAGGGGCCTGCGTGCAGGGGCTGTAAAACTGGGGCCCATCTTACAGACAGCTGCTACGCTGAAAGTCACCTTGATTCAGTGGTGAGTGCAGAGGCAAGCCTGCTTTGACTGGCGTTGCACGCTGATAACTGTACAATGTCTCTAGCGGTCTAAATTGTCTGTTTTTTTCAAACACTCTAATCATTTTGGTTCGCCGATTTGCGCGCATGTGTCCTTCAGTTGTCGGGCAAACTGTGGCCTTGGACGCTGTTTCGCGGGCTTGAAACATTGAGTAGCCTGTTCATCTCTAAAAGTAGAGTTGCGTTCTGAATTCGGTTGAATGTCTAATTGCGTCCTTTCAAGTACACGGATACGCAAGTTATTATCCAACCGCACTTCGTAGAGTAGAAATAACGCCGAAAACGAGTACAAATATCACAGTGTATTTGTACTCCACACAGTATTTGTACTCCAGAGGACCGCCTGAGAAACGAATTGGATTTAAGTTACGAAAATTTTGCGTGCTTGAAACATTCAGTAGGGTTAAGATAACTGTACAATGTCTCTAGCGGTCTAAATTGTCTGTTTTTTTCAAACACTCTAATCATTGAATTCGGTTGAATGTCTAATTGCGTCCTTTCAGTTGATTTTCAGGTCGGGGAGAGGGGCCTGCGTGCAGGGGCTGTAAAACTGGGGCCCATCTTACAGACAGCTGCTACGCTGAAAGTCACCTTGATTCAGTGGTGAGTGCAGAGGCAAGCCTGCTTTGACTGGCGTTGCACGCTGATAACTGTACAATGTCTCTAGCGGTCTAAATTGTCTGTTTTTTTCAAACACTCTAATCATTTTGGTTCGCCGATTTGCGCGCATGTGTCCTTCAGTTGTCGGGCAAACTGTGGCCTTGGACGCTGTTTCGCGGGCTTGAAACATTGAGTAGCCTGTTCATCTCTAAAAGTAGAGTTGCGTTCTGAATTCGGTTGAATGTCTAATTGCGTCCTTTCAAGTACACGGATACGCAAGTTATTATCCAACCGCACTTCGTAGAGTAGAAATAACGCCGAAAACGAGTACAAATATCACAGTGTATTTGTACTCCACACAGTATTTGTACTCCAGAGGACCGCCTGAGAAACGAATTGGATTTAAGTTACGAAAATTTTGCGTGCTTGAAACATTCAGTAGGGTTAAGATAACTGTACAATGTCTCTAGCGGTCTAAATTGTCTGTTTTTTTCAAACACTCTAATCATTGAATTCGGTTGAATGTCTAATTGCGTCCTTTCAGTTGATTTTCAGGTCGGGGAGAGGGGCCTGCGTGCAGGGGCTGTAAAACTGGGGCCCATCTTACAGACAGCTGCTACGCTGAAAGTCACCTTGATTCAGTGGTGAGTGCAGAGGCAAGCCTGCTTTGACTGGCGTTGCACGCTGATAACTGTACAATGTCTCTAGCGGTCTAAATTGTCTGTTTTTTTCAAACACTCTAATCATTTTGGTTCGCCGATTTGCGCGCATGTGTCCTTCAGTTGTCGGGCAAACTGTGGCCTTGGACGCTGTTTCGCGGGCTTGAAACATTGAGTAGCCTGTTCATCTCTAAAAGTAGAGTTGCGTTCTGAATTCGGTTGAATGTCTAATTGCGTCCTTTCAAGTACACGGATACGCAAGTTATTATCCAACCGCACTTCGTAGAGTAGAAATAACGCCGAAAACGAGTACAAATATCACAGTGTATTTGTACTCCACACAGTATTTGTACTCCAGAGGACCGCCTGAGAAACGAATTGGATTTAAGTTACGAAAATTTTGCGTGCTTGAAACATTCAGTAGGGTTAAGATAACTGTACAATGTCTCTAGCGGTCTAAATTGTCTGTTTTTTTCAAACACTCTAATCATTGAATTCGGTTGAATGTCTAATTGCGTCCTTTCAGTTGATTTTCAGGTCGGGGAGAGGGGCCTGCGTGCAGGGGCTGTAAAACTGGGGCCCATCTTACAGACAGCTGCTACGCTGAAAGTCACCTTGATTCAGTGGTGAGTGCAGAGGCAAGCCTGCTTTGACTGGCGTTGCACGCTGATAACTGTACAATGTCTCTAGCGGTCTAAATTGTCTGTTTTTTTCAAACACTCTAATCATTTTGGTTCGCCGATTTGCGCGCATGTGTCCTTCAGTTGTCGGGCAAACTGTGGCCTTGGACGCTGTTTCGCGGGCTTGAAACATTGAGTAGCCTGTTCATCTCTAAAAGTAGAGTTGCGTTCTGAATTCGGTTGAATGTCTAATTGCGTCCTTTCAAGTACACGGATACGCAAGTTATTATCCAACCGCACTTCGTAGAGTAGAAATAACGCCGAAAACGAGTACAAATATCACAGTGTATTTGTACTCCACACAGTATTTGTACTCCAGAGGACCGCCTGAGAAACGAATTGGATTTAAGTTACGAAAATTTTGCGTGCTTGAAACATTCAGTAGGGTTAAGATAACTGTACAATGTCTCTAGCGGTCTAAATTGTCTGTTTTTTTCAAACACTCTAATCATTGAATTCGGTTGAATGTCTAATTGCGTCCTTTCAGTTGATTTTCAGGTCGGGGAGAGGGGCCTGCGTGCAGGGGCTGTAAAACTGGGGCCCATCTTACAGACAGCTGCTACGCTGAAAGTCACCTTGATTCAGTGGTGAGTGCAGAGGCAAGCCTGCTTTGACTGGCGTTGCACGCTGATAACTGTACAATGTCTCTAGCGGTCTAAATTGTCTGTTTTTTTCAAACACTCTAATCATTTTGGTTCGCCGATTTGCGCGCATGTGTCCTTCAGTTGTCGGGCAAACTGTGGCCTTGGACGCTGTTTCGCGGGCTTGAAACATTGAGTAGCCTGTTCATCTCTAAAAGTAGAGTTGCGTTCTGAATTCGGTTGAATGTCTAATTGCGTCCTTTCAAGTACACGGATACGCAAGTTATTATCCAACCGCACTTCGTAGAGTAGAAATAACGCCGAAAACGAGTACAAATATCACAGTGTATTTGTACTCCACACAGTATTTGTACTCCAGAGGACCGCCTGAGAAACGAATTGGATTTAAGTTACGAAAATTTTGCGTGCTTGAAACATTCAGTAGGGTTAAGATAACTGTACAATGTCTCTAGCGGTCTAAATTGTCTGTTTTTTTCAAACACTCTAATCATTGAATTCGGTTGAATGTCTAATTGCGTCCTTTCAGTTGATTTTCAGGTCGGGGAGAGGGGCCTGCGTGCAGGGGCTGTAAAACTGGGGCCCATCTTACAGACAGCTGCTACGCTGAAAGTCACCTTGATTCAGTGGTGAGTGCAGAGGCAAGCCTGCTTTGACTGGCGTTGCACGCTGATAACTGTACAATGTCTCTAGCGGTCTAAATTGTCTGTTTTTTTCAAACACTCTAATCATTTTGGTTCGCCGATTTGCGCGCATGTGTCCTTCAGTTGTCGGGCAAACTGTGGCCTTGGACGCTGTTTCGCGGGCTTGAAACATTGAGTAGCCTGTTCATCTCTAAAAGTAGAGTTGCGTTCTGAATTCGGTTGAATGTCTAATTGCGTCCTTTCAAGTACACGGATACGCAAGTTATTATCCAACCGCACTTCGTAGAGTAGAAATAACGCCGAAAACGAGTACAAATATCACAGTGTATTTGTACTCCACACAGTATTTGTACTCCAGAGGACCGCCTGAGAAACGAATTGGATTTAAGTTACGAAAATTTTGCGTGCTTGAAACATTCAGTAGGGTTAAGATAACTGTACAATGTCTCTAGCGGTCTAAATTGTCTGTTTTTTTCAAACACTCTAATCATTGAATTCGGTTGAATGTCTAATTGCGTCCTTTCAGTTGATTTTCAGGTCGGGGAGAGGGGCCTGCGTGCAGGGGCTGTAAAACTGGGGCCCATCTTACAGACAGCTGCTACGCTGAAAGTCACCTTGATTCAGTGGTGAGTGCAGAGGCAAGCCTGCTTTGACTGGCGTTGCACGCTGATAACTGTACAATGTCTCTAGCGGTCTAAATTGTCTGTTTTTTTCAAACACTCTAATCATTTTGGTTCGCCGATTTGCGCGCATGTGTCCTTCAGTTGTCGGGCAAACTGTGGCCTTGGACGCTGTTTTGCGGGCTTGAAACATTGAGTAGCCTGTTCATCTCTAAAAGTAGAGTTGCGTTCTGAATTCGGTTGAATGTCTAATTGCGTCCTTTCAAGTACACGGATACGCAAGTTATTATCCAACCGCACTTCGTAGAGTAGAAATAACGCCGAAAACGAGTACAAATATCACAGTGTATTTGTACTCCACACAGTATTTGTACTCCAGAGGACCGCCTGAGAAACGAATTGGATTTAAGTTACGAAAATTTTGCGTGCTTGAAACATTCAGTAGGGTTAAGATAACTGTACAATGTCTCTAGCGGTCTAAATTGTCTGTTTTTTTCAAACACTCTAATCATTGAATTCGGTTGAATGTCTAATTGCGTCCTTTCAGTTGATTTTCAGGTCGGGGAGAGGGGCCTGCGTGCAGGGGCTGTAAAACTGGGGCCCATCTTACAGACAGCTGCTACGCTGAAAGTCACCTTGATTCAGTGGTGAGTGCAGAGGCAAGCCTGCTTTGACTGGCGTTGCACGCTGATAACTGTACAATGTCTCTAGCGGTCTAAATTGTCTGTTTTTTTCAAACACTCTAATCATTTTGGTTCGCCGATTTGCGCGCATGTGTCCTTCAGTTGTCGGGCAAACTGTGGCCTTGGACGCTGTTTCGCGGGCTTGAAACATTGAGTAGCCTGTTCATCTCTAAAAGTAGAGTTGCGTTCTGAATTCGGTTGAATGTCTAATTGCGTCCTTTCAAGTACACGGATACGCAAGTTATTATCCAACCGCACTTCGTAGAGTAGAAATAACGCCGAAAACGAGTACAAATATCACAGTGTATTTGTACTCCACACAGTATTTGTACTCCAGAGGACCGCCTGAGAAACGAATTGGATTTAAGTTACGAAAATTTTGCGTGCTTGAAACATTCAGTAGGGTTAAGATAACTGTACAATGTCTCTAGCGGTCTAAATTGTCTGTTTTTTTCAAACACTCTAATCATTGAATTCGGTTGAATGTCTAATTGCGTCCTTTCAGTTGATTTTCAGGTCGGGGAGAGGGGCCTGCGTGCAGGGGCTGTAAAACTGGGGCCCATCTTACAGACAGCTGCTACGCTGAAAGTCACCTTGATTCAGTGGTGAGTGCAGAGGCAAGCCTGCTTTGACTGGCGTTGCACGCTGATAACTGTACAATGTCTCTAGCGGTCTAAATTGTCTGTTTTTTTCAAACACTCTAATCATTTTGGTTCGCCGATTTGCGCGCATGTGTCCTTCAGTTGTCGGGCAAACTGTGGCCTTGGACGCTGTTTCGCGGGCTTGAAACATTGAGTAGCCTGTTCATCTCTAAAAGTAGAGTTGCGTTCTGAATTCGGTTGAATGTCTAATTGCGTCCTTTCAAGTACACGGATACGCAAGTTATTATCCAACCGCACTTCGTAGAGTAGAAATAACGCCGAAAACGAGTACAAATATCACAGTGTATTTGTACTCCACACAGTATTTGTACTCCAGAGGACCGCCTGAGAAACGAATTGGATTTAAGTTACGAAAATTTTGCGTGCTTGAAACATTCAGTAGGGTTAAGATAACTGTACAATGTCTCTAGCGGTCTAAATTGTCTGTTTTTTTCAAACACTCTAATCATTGAATTCGGTTGAATGTCTAATTGCGTCCTTTCAGTTGATTTTCAGGTCGGGGAGAGGGGCCTGCGTGCAGGGGCTGTAAAACTGGGGCCCATCTTACAGACAGCTGCTACGCTGAAAGTCACCTTGATTCAGTGGTGAGTGCAGAGGCAAGCCTGCTTTGACTGGCGTTGCACGCTGATAACTGTACAATGTCTCTAGCGGTCTAAATTGTCTGTTTTTTTCAAACACTCTAATCATTTTGGTTCGCCGATTTGCGCGCATGTGTCCTTCAGTTGTCGGGCAAACTGTGGCCTTGGACGCTGTTTCGCGGGCTTGAAACATTGAGTAGCCTGTTCATCTCTAAAAGTAGAGTTGCGTTCTGAATTCGGTTGAATGTCTAATTGCGTCCTTTCAAGTACACGGATACGCAAGTTATTATCCAACCGCACTTCGTAGAGTAGAAATAACGCCGAAAACGAGTACAAATATCACAGTGTATTTGTACTCCACACAGTATTTGTACTCCAGAGGACCGCCTGAGAAACGAATTGGATTTAAGTTACGAAAATTTTGCGTGCTTGAAACATTCAGTAGGGTTAAGATAACTGTACAATGTCTCTAGCGGTCTAAATTGTCTGTTTTTTTCAAACACTCTAATCATTGAATTCGGTTGAATGTCTAATTGCGTCCTTTCAGTTGATTTTCAGGTCGGGGAGAGGGGCCTGCGTGCAGGGGCTGTAAAACTGGGGCCCATCTTACAGACAGCTGCTACGCTGAAAGTCACCTTGATTCAGTGGTGAGTGCAGAGGCAAGCCTGCTTTGACTGGCGTTGCACGCTGATAACTGTACAATGTCTCTAGCGGTCTAAATTGTCTGTTTTTTTCAAACACTCTAATCATTTTGGTTCGCCGATTTGCGCGCATGTGTCCTTCAGTTGTCGGGCAAACTGTGGCCTTGGACGCTGTTTCGCGGGCTTGAAACATTGAGTAGCCTGTTCATCTCTAAAAGTAGAGTTGCGTTCTGAATTCGGTTGAATGTCTAATTGCGTCCTTTCAAGTACACGGATACGCAAGTTATTATCCAACCGCACTTCGTAGAGTAGAAATAACGCCGAAAACGAGTACAAATATCACAGTGTATTTGTACTCCACACAGTATTTGTACTCCAGAGGACCGCCTGAGAAACGAATTGGATTTAAGTTACGAAAATTTTGCGTGCTTGAAACATTCAGTAGGGTTAAGATAACTGTACAATGTCTCTAGCGGTCTAAATTGTCTGTTTTTTTCAAACACTCTAATCATTGAATTCGGTTGAATGTCTAATTGCGTCCTTTCAGTTGATTTTCAGGTCGGGGAGAGGGGCCTGCGTGCAGGGGCTGTAAAACTGGGGCCCATCTTACAGACAGCTGCTACGCTGAAAGTCACCTTGATTCAGTGGTGAGTGCAGAGGCAAGCCTGCTTTGACTGGCGTTGCACGCTGATAACTGTACAATGTCTCTAGCGGTCTAAATTGTCTGTTTTTTTCAAACACTCTAATCATTTTGGTTCGCCGATTTGCGCGCATGTGTCCTTCAGTTGTCGGGCAAACTGTGGCCTTGGACGCTGTTTCGCGGGCTTGAAACATTGAGTAGCCTGTTCATCTCTAAAAGTAGAGTTGCGTTCTGAATTCGGTTGAATGTCTAATTGCGTCCTTTCAAGTACACGGATACGCAAGTTATTATCCAACCGCACTTCGTAGAGTAGAAATAACGCCGAAAACGAGTACAAATATCACAGTGTATTTGTACTCCACACAGTATTTGTACTCCAGAGGACCGCCTGAGAAACGAATTGGATTTAAGTTACGAAAATTTTGCGTGCTTGAAACATTCAGTAGGGTTAAGATAACTGTACAATGTCTCTAGCGGTCTAAATTGTCTGTTTTTTTCAAACACTCTAATCATTGAATTCGGTTGAATGTCTAATTGCGTCCTTTCAGTTGATTTTCAGGTCGGGGAGAGGGGCCTGCGTGCAGGGGCTGTAAAACTGGGGCCCATCTTACAGACAGCTGCTACGCTGAAAGTCACCTTGATTCAGTGGTGAGTGCAGAGGCAAGCCTGCTTTGACTGGCGTTGCACGCTGATAACTGTACAATGTCTCTAGCGGTCTAAATTGTCTGTTTTTTTCAAACACTCTAATCATTTTGGTTCGCCGATTTGCGCGCATGTGTCCTTCAGTTGTCGGGCAAACTGTGGCCTTGGACGCTGTTTCGCGGGCTTGAAACATTGAGTAGCCTGTTCATCTCTAAAAGTAGAGTTGCGTTCTGAATTCGGTTGAATGTCTAATTGCGTCCTTTCAAGTACACGGATACGCAAGTTATTATCCAACCGCACTTCGTAGAGTAGAAATAACGCCGAAAACGAGTACAAATATCACAGTGTATTTGTACTCCACACAGTATTTGTACTCCAGAGGACCGCCTGAGAAACGAATTGGATTTAAGTTACGAAAATTTTGCGTGCTTGAAACATTCAGTAGGGTTAAGATAACTGTACAATGTCTCTAGCGGTCTAAATTGTCTGTTTTTTTCAAACACTCTAATCATTGAATTCGGTTGAATGTCTAATTGCGTCCTTTCAGTTGATTTTCAGGTCGGGGAGAGGGGCCTGCGTGCAGGGGCTGTAAAACTGGGGCCCATCTTACAGACAGCTGCTACGCTGAAAGTCACCTTGATTCAGTGGTGAGTGCAGAGGCAAGCCTGCTTTGACTGGCGTTGCACGCTGATAACTGTACAATGTCTCTAGCGGTCTAAATTGTCTGTTTTTTTCAAACACTCTAATCATTTTGGTTCGCCGATTTGCGCGCATGTGTCCTTCAGTTGTCGGGCAAACTGTGGCCTTGGACGCTGTTTCGCGGGCTTGAAACATTGAGTAGCCTGTTCATCTCTAAAAGTAGAGTTGCGTTCTGAATTCGGTTGAATGTCTAATTGCGTCCTTTCAAGTACACGGATACGCAAGTTATTATCCAACCGCACTTCGTAGAGTAGAAATAACGCCGAAAACGAGTACAAATATCACAGTGTATTTGTACTCCACACAGTATTTGTACTCCAGAGGACCGCCTGAGAAACGAATTGGATTTAAGTTACGAAAATTTTGCGTGCTTGAAACATTCAGTAGGGTTAAGATAACTGTACAATGTCTCTAGCGGTCTAAATTGTCTGTTTTTTTCAAACACTCTAATCATTGAATTCGGTTGAATGTCTAATTGCGTCCTTTCAGTTGATTTTCAGGTCGGGGAGAGGGGCCTGCGTGCAGGGGCTGTAAAACTGGGGCCCATCTTACAGACAGCTGCTACGCTGAAAGTCACCTTGATTCAGTGGTGAGTGCAGAGGCAAGCCTGCTTTGACTGGCGTTGCACGCTGATAACTGTACAATGTCTCTAGCGGTCTAAATTGTCTGTTTTTTTCAAACACTCTAATCATTTTGGTTCGCCGATTTGCGCGCATGTGTCCTTCAGTTGTCGGGCAAACTGTGGCCTTGGACGCTGTTTCGCGGGCTTGAAACATTGAGTAGCCTGTTCATCTCTAAAAGTAGAGTTGCGTTCTGAATTCGGTTGAATGTCTAATTGCGTCCTTTCAAGTACACGGATACGCAAGTTATTATCCAACCGCACTTCGTAGAGTAGAAATAACGCCGAAAACGAGTACAAATATCACAGTGTATTTGTACTCCACACAGTATTTGTACTCCAGAGGACCGCCTGAGAAACGAATTGGATTTAAGTTACGAAAATTTTGCGTGCTTGAAACATTCAGTAGGGTTAAGATAACTGTACAATGTCTCTAGCGGTCTAAATTGTCTGTTTTTTTCAAACACTCTAATCATTGAATTCGGTTGAATGTCTAATTGCGTCCTTTCAGTTGATTTTCAGGTCGGGGAGAGGGGCCTGCGTGCAGGGGCTGTAAAACTGGGGCCCATCTTACAGACAGCTGCTACGCTGAAAGTCACCTTGATTCAGTGGTGAGTGCAGAGGCAAGCCTGCTTTGACTGGCGTTGCACGCTGATAACTGTACAATGTCTCTAGCGGTCTAAATTGTCTGTTTTTTTCAAACACTCTAATCATTTTGGTTCGCCGATTTGCGCGCATGTGTCCTTCAGTTGTCGGGCAAACTGTGGCCTTGGACGCTGTTTCGCGGGCTTGAAACATTGAGTAGCCTGTTCATCTCTAAAAGTAGAGTTGCGTTCTGAATTCGGTTGAATGTCTAATTGCGTCCTTTCAAGTACACGGATACGCAAGTTATTATCCAACCGCACTTCGTAGAGTAGAAATAACGCCGAAAACGAGTACAAATATCACAGTGTATTTGTACTCCACACAGTATTTGTACTCCAGAGG
>CAXHUQ010001513.1:30000-63000 GCA_964020085.1 Micromussa lordhowensis | reverse complement strand
TAGGATTTTACCAACTTAGGTAACACATCGGTGTAAGTAAGAGTGTTTTTAGCTGTGAAGTACTTGTACATCTTGTTCTTAAAGGTACGATTGAATCTCTCTACTACCGATGCTTTGAGCCCAGACTTGACGGTAAATAATCAATGTTATTTTCACGTAGGAATTTCTGAAACACATGCACGATTAAGGAATTCAGTGCCCTGGTCAGTTTGAAGCTTTGATGGTTTTCGTCCAGAGGCAAGAATCGTCTGAAAAAGCTTTGACTAGTTCTTGCCCTTGTTTTGTCTTTAAAGGCACCACCCAGGCATACTTGCTAAAGATGTCTATACAGGTCAGTAAGTATTTATATCCCTTGTTGTATCGGCTTAAATTTTGAACATCCACCAGATCTGCTTGAAATTGTTCATCAATATTAAAAACAATGACGCGACTTGTCTTGTAGTGTCTTTGGGCAGGTTTATGGAGGGTGTAAACGTCTTGTTGACTCAACCAATCTTGAACTTGCTTGCGAGAAATCTTACTTTTTCCCTTCTCTTTGACCACTCGGTACACGGCACCTAAACCACCGAAACTTGCGGGTTGACTTGGGTCGAGATAAATGCTGGACAGCGTTTTCTCCATCGCAAAACTCGGAGTTTTGAACAATCACTTGACCCCCACAACAAGCTAAAACGACACGAATGCGGTTGAAAATGCGCTCTAATACCAGAGAGGGTGAAGATGGCCAGCAACCCATTACTAGTGATTGCTGCGAAGGCAGAAGCTCGAATGAATTTTTCCATGATGTTTCATTTATATAGCTACTCTCGAATCTGAGATAGAGTGGGAACGAGAAAATCAAATAGTTGTTCCCATTCCTTGTCAGTCAGTCCCAGTTGCTCGACAAAATTTAAAAACACTAATAATCTCCCCCAGTGAACTTCTGTAAACACCACTGAATGAAGACGTTTTAACTTGTCAAGCATCGATCCTGGCAGTTCACAAAATGTCTCTCCCAGAGAAGAGATTTCATTTGAAGGCATATTCCTTGCTATTAGGCGAAATCGGTAAAATTTGATTCGAAGCATTGAGAGCGTTAGACCCATGTTAACTCGAATAGCGTCAAGCACACACTGACTTAAAATCTCCTCATGAACGCACTTTATTATTTCAAAGATAAAACTCATTTTGAATTTCATTGATTACATAATCAAGGTCCACTAGGCTTTTTCTTCTTTCTGATAATATTCTAGGGGCATTTCACTTCTGTAGTGTCAGCGTTTAAAAATTCTTCAGCGTTATCATCTTTGTGGATTACCACACTACTGAAATCGTTCGTTTTGGATTAGAACTGAACAAAACTGTTTGCAACACTAAATTTATGAGGCCAAAATCGCCCAAAGAGCCAAAAACGCCACATTTTAGCGTTGTGTTTTTCTCTGAGAGCACGCGTGGAATCGCTCGTGGACAATAAAAGTTTTCCCCTATCTCTGCAAAACTCACTGATAAAACACTAAATAAGTTAATAATTTCTCTCTAAAGGAAATCTCGAATTTCTCACCTAATGTACATTTTCAGAAAGAAAGGAATATGTCTTGCATCGTTATCCATGTGCTCGTATTGCCGGTTTTCACATGACGTCACTAAAATTCAAACTACAAAACTATTGATCCTATTGATATTTTACTTTAATGAGGTATAAGAGCAGCTGAAAACTAATATTCAGACGATTTTTTGTCCCGAATGGGTTCTTGGTTTTGCGATAGGTTATGCTTGAATTTCTAAGCTTTTGCGTGACGCTGCATTTACATGACGGCCGGGTTGTTTAAAAAGTGACTTATTTCGGGACTTATTTTGGGAAATGTGGCTATATGAACGGGTTCTTGTATTAGGAAAAGTATTATTTTAATGTTTTTGAGTTCCTCGAGAGATAAATTTACGCTTTTGTAATAAAACTCAGTGACAGATGTTTCTGTTGGTTTCCGGCCCCCATGTTGGTGCCCATCTAGATGGGCACCAACATGGCGGCCCATACAAAACTCTATAAATTTGGATGACACACTTCTGCGAATAGCGCGCGAATTAAAAACAGCAGAGACCTGATTCTTGGCGAGGTTGTTTATATTGCAATCATCTATCATATCCCAGATTCTTGAATTTATTTATTGAACGGTTACGATTTTTAGTTTTGATCACGTGACTGATGAAAACCGAGAATTAGGCTATACTATTGTTGTTGATTGGATAACGTACCTACAACGTTTTTGAACGTACCGGATCTGAGCCTGCGGTGTTAGTGAATGCAGTGACATGCCAGAGGTCGGGAGTTCAAATCCTACAAGGGCCGTAAGTAATAATTTTTTTCTTTTTTTGTTTTTCGTCTTTTTCTTTATTTGATTACAAATTTCATCATTTTCGGTTTTATAAACAATCTATTAGCTTTGTATAAACGACTCTGCGAGGAACCGAACCCACAGAGGGGGTGTTAGTGAATGCGGCTAGTTTGTTATACATACGAGAGGTCGGGAGTTCAAATCCTACATGTGACATAAGTAAAAAAGTTTTTTTTATATTTCTGTTTTTGCTTTTTTTCTTTATTACAAAATACGTCTTTTTCATTGACAATTTATTAGCTTTGTAAAAGTTCATAGTATCATTTTACTTCAAGATGTCAAGAAAGACATGTGTGAAATGGATAAACTTTGTTTGGACAGAATTATTCAAGAATATTGGACGAGGCCAGAAACAATGTTCTTTGATGATTTCTTTTTTGACCATTATTTATTGTATGAGTTTACCAAGAAAGAACTTATATACATGGATATCAATGGCGACATACCATTTCATATGCTGTCTTTTGCAAAAGATGATGATGAGTTTGCAGAAGTCAGAAGAACTATTGTAGAAAAAAAAAAAAGACCCTGCGGGGAATCGAACCCCGATCTCCCGAGCGACAGTCGAGGATACTAACCATTGTACTACAGAGTCTTAATAAAAATTAAATACAAAAGAGTTTGTGTGCTTATTGTGGACCAGACGTGGATTCGAACCACGGACTTTATGAGCCCAACACGCCGACTGCTGCGCTATCTAGTCTAAACACTTTACTAAATAACAATTTCACAAGCTATAAGCTTCGGTGGTCTAATGGATAGTTGTGGTCTCAAAGATCCAGGTTCAATTCCTGGCCGGGGCAGTCTTTTTTATACTACGCATGCGCACTCAGTAAAGGGACAGGGTAAACTGTCCCACAAGGGTCAGAGGACGTTTTGTGACTCATATATAAACAACGCTTGACCTTATGGTTTACCAGGATGCACTGCGCATGCGCAGTGACTAAAGTGAAAGAGTACCAACTCCCACATGGGTAAGAAGACATGACATGATCCATATATAAGAGTCATGTCACTTTGTAAACTAGTAAATAGGTCCTTCTTAGAGTGCCATCTTGAATAAGTTAATTAGGATCACATGGTTTCACGGGTGACGTCACTCCCTAGTGATGTCATGGCTTAGCATTAATATGCTAATTAGGGTTAGGGTTAAGGCCTCTCTATAGGTTTGAGGGTTAGGGTTAAGTCTGCCATCTTGGATACGGATGACTACACCGGCCGCCATCTTGAATTTATTAAATCCTAACAACCAATCAGAGCGCGAGTTGAGTGCCGGTCTAGCCTATAAGGCTACTCCAGTTAATAAGAACTCATCGAGAATTAAGCTCTCAAGCTGGCCCCGCGAGAGAAAATTGAACTTGAAGTTGTCCATATTTCGCTTAAGGACGTTCGAGCCCATTGCTACTGCGCATCTCTAGTGCGCACGCTACTCATTGGTCACGCGCGTACCACGTCATTTTTAAGCGCGCGCACCGAGTCGAAAACTTAACAAAATATAGAGCTGATGACCTTTGCGTTAACTTGGTGTGCAAATATTTTTGTTGGAAGCTTGGTGACCCCCACTTTTTTTTCGGCAGATCACTTCCTTTTTTAACTCTCTACATTATACTAAAAAACCAAAAAAATCTGTGTGTGGGAAGTTGTAATTATTTGTCATATACTATTAAAAAAGGGTCGAATTGGTACATGGAGACAGGTGTGCGTGACTTAGAAGTTTTCTTTTTTAAGGCTAATTCTAGCAGATTTAATGACATATGTAGCAAAGATCTATCAATTAGGTCTATATAAGCCGTGTTAAACACTCATAGCTTAGAGATGATTCTTCAACTTAAATATATGCCGATAGTAATGAATAGTAATGAAGTGAGTTGTTTTTGATAGTATTCCAAAGGTTACTGTGCTATGAGTAGATTTTTAGTAATTAATTTTTGCACTTATTGCTCGAACTTTGAGCGGAATCCGTCTTAAAATTCATGCCCTTCGCTAAAGCGAGGAGGCTATGCTTCTTTTCCTCCAAACGGTTACTTTCGTTAATTAATGCCGTTTTGCTAAAATGTAATTTTCAGGTGTTAATGACTGTTCTGAAGCTCCTCAAACAACAGGGATTCACAAAATTTTGAATCACGGTCTGCAGCCATTTTCTGTCTACTGCGATCAGTCGACTGACGGAGGAGGTATCTTATATTTTCTTTTTTCATAGTTCTATTATAGTTGCTTTCAATTCCTTGATTGGCCTGATTAATTGCAATCATAAATAAGCATTTGAAATCTTCGTATTCGATCAGGCCAAACTCACCAGCGTTTCTTTTGGTATCATCGTAAAAAACGTTTCAGCACAACGTTATATATTAACATTAATTTATCTTAATACCTATTCCACGCTGTTCATTTTCCTTAAATATTTTAAGCTATGCGAGGAGAGCAAACGATATCGACCTGTTCCCATCACCGTGTCATAAGGATAGTCCCATGGTAAGGGTTAATGCCTTTGCAACATCCATCCAACATCCTTGTGCAATACAAACTATCTATGGCCGATGTCCTTGTATTTTCTAGTAAATAATCATTTGCGTATACACCTTATTCCAAAATGGCTGCCATTTTAGAGTTCTTTTGTTTGCTTGCAAATTAGCCCTTGTTGCCTCGTTCAAGGGAAAATATTCTTTTGAATTTCGAGTTTAAGAACGAGTCAACAAGGGCTAATTTGAAGGCAAACAAAAGACCACTAAAATAGTGGCCATTTTGGAATAAGGTGTATACTATTGTTTTCTTATTGTTAAGGCTGGACAATGATATTTAAAGTCGTTGGAGGGGCTGCTCCACCTAATATTGACCACCTGTGGTCTTCTTCGGAAACACTTGCTGAAGATATT
Organism: Micromussa lordhowensis; assembly: GCA_964020085.1. Taxonomy (NCBI): domain Eukaryota; kingdom Metazoa; phylum Cnidaria; class Anthozoa; order Scleractinia; family Lobophylliidae; genus Micromussa; species Micromussa lordhowensis. The sequence continues at coordinate 57,755 of CAXHUQ010001513.1, read as the reverse complement.
GGTGCAGCACTAGACACAACTTCAACACACCAAGGACATTACAAAAGCCGCATTGTGCAAAATTGGCATATCTTTAACCCTCAAGAAGTAAGTAGAGATAAATAGTGTCATCAAAACGTTTATATTACCGATACAAAGTATCTGACAAGCAAGACGGTACACAAGTAATACAAAGGACAAGATGACAAGTACGGCATTCGAAATTAAGTCAATAATATGCTCCCTGTCTGCTCAGTTTCCACCTGCGTAATTATTAACCCCTTCGACTTACAAGCTTACTTACAACCAGAAGCTTATCACCTAGGTGATAAGCTTCTGTTACAACTCATAACCCCACCGTGGTATAAGGGACGGTTGTGTTGATGGAGCCACCCTCTACGTTTTCCTTGTGTTAAGACACAGCGACAAACATTTACATTGATTAGATAGCCCTGAGTTGGCTCTACAAGATGATACCATTTTTGTTGGTCTTGTCGTCATATGACGTCAAATAATGTCATTCGATCCGCCATCTTGGATCCGCCATCATGGATTTCACTATTTTCTTAAAACATCAAGAAATAACGGAATTAATTCAAAATCAAGCCAGAATGATTATGTAATGTATAAATTTGCGAATTTATGTCAAGAAGGTGATTTTTGGCAAAACCTACTTGAAATTTGCGGTGTCCTTGGCAACCCCAAAAATGATTGGCATACAACTGACATATCAGAATTTCTGCGACAGATGAATGAACAGCTACTGAAAGTTTTATCCCCTTAGAGTAAATCGACTTTTTAAAAAAATTGAAAAAAAAACTTATAGGGGGTGGCATCCCCCCTCCTTGTACATCCGAGGGTTAATGCAAAATGTATCGTCGTGATTTAGGGTAGTAGCTCGCCAATGATGACGTAATATAACGATGAGTTGCCATGTTAATCGCAATTATTAAAAACTGGATCATTGGATAATGCAATTCGAGAGTTTTCATTGGCTTAGCCATCATGGTATATGAGCCATTATACCATGATCTACAAAAATGGGGAGCGTTTGCGTGATTTTTTTGGCCTTTTTGTTTTTATTGTAGTCTAGTTTTCTATATTTTGGGGGCGTTTTTAATAAAACAATTATTCCACTCGAGCTTGTTGGATATGAGATGATCATAGCCAACTCGGCGCTACGCACCTCGTTGGCTATCTATCACCTCATATCCAACGCGCGCTCATGGAATAATTGTTAAATATCCACTACATACATGTTTTACAATCCCCCCTCTTCATTGTCATAAAATCGCAATATTTTATGCCAAAACCTGGAATCTCTTTAAACAAAGACTCCAATTCGTTAGTTAGAGAGATTACACATAGTCTGATTTCCACTGAAATGTCATCTAGTTTATTTCCATGTTCCAATCTGAATAATGTTTAAGGTAGCCTCATATCGCAATTGGTAGTATGCTGAGGTGCGCGCTACTACTACCAAAGAAAGATGGTTTACCACGCTTTGATGACCTTGTCTTCTACAAGCACCTTAACTGAAATAGTTGATTTTCACAATTTTATGAAATTGCCCAAACTGACGGGTTTTCTGGTGTTGTCGTAACCTTCAGTCTTCAGAGGTAAAGTAAAGGTAAAGTCTGCATATGAACCTAGTGGCTCATCAGGCCGGAGCTTATCACGGTTCTTAAAGCATGAAGCGACTAGGAGTATTTCTACCTAGGCCCTGTCCTATGGTCAAAACTCAAAAAATCTATTCGGCTGTCTGACTCACTGGAATTTTTTTAAAAAACGAATAAAAACAGGTTAATTTAAATAATCTACTGGACATTGAATGTAAAGACTGTTTCTTATGTAATAATTAACCAATTATTTTAAATATGTAAATACATATCAAGTTCATATCTTTTAATTTTTAAAGTAATTTTAGCACTTGGTAATTAGGTGTCCCCAATTAGCGCACGTTGTACGCTAGAGATTTTGACACGGCAATAAAGCTGTTATTATTATTATTATTATTATTATTATTATTATTATTATTATTATATTATTATAAAAAAAATAATAAAAAATTATTATTATAATTATTATTATTATTATTATTATTATTATTATTATTGTGTCAATAACAAAATGCTTAAATCTGATTGACTCCCTCATTTATGGCTTAATTTGGCTGTTGCAACTTCAAAACTGTCCGACTTCACCTGTCCGATTACTAACAGTCTATAATGGGACAGGTCAAATCGGACAGTGCAACAGCCAATAAAAGTTAAGCACCAAATCTAAGTAACCAATGAAATTTTACTACCTAGCTAATGCTAGCCAATCAAAACCAAGGAATAAATTTGTGCAGGTTTCCCAGCTTCAGCTAGAGAACAAAGATGGACAAAATTAGCTGTTTCAATAACATTTAATCAGATTTCTTAAGAATTTGACCTGTTCACCACTATTAATTTCAAAAGCTTTGAGAGTAAAGAAAACGACACACTGACAGAAATCAACAATACGAGTAACAAGACAAGCACAGCAAGCGAGCGACCTGCCTTGACAGAAACAGCAAAGAGTTTCATGCATTTTGCTATTGACACAATTAATTGGTAATAGGAATTCGTGTCGCACAATTCAGGGGTAATAGTGCTTTGAAATTACTCGCCCGATTACTCCCTGAATTATACTCCACTCAGTCCATTACCATTACTTATTATTATCATTATTATTACTCCTTTCTGGATGGGATGCTAGTCCATCACAGGGTACCCCCGGCATGAAGTTCGTCGGTACCCATTTTTACACCTGGATGGAGAGAGGCACTGTGGGAGTAAAGTGTCTTGCACAAGAACACAACGCAATGTCCTCGGCTTGGCTCGAACCCAGATCGATGCTGAGACGAGTGTATACTAGCCATTGGGACATCGCGTCTCCACAAGTCTTAAGAGAGGCGGACATACGTAGTCTGTTTACTGCATATTCTATGTGATTTCTAAATTGTATAAAAAATTGTTATAAGCAATTTTATTTTCTATTGTAGGCCAAGGTAGTGCTGTATATGGGTGGAACAGAAGTCGCTTCTCTCAAGTTCAACGCTATAGGGACAGACAATTTGAGCTGGTTTTCAAAAGACAAGCTTGTTCAATCACCATGGACGGATTTAAAAACTGCAACAAACTTACAGGTCTTTAGAATCAATGCTTTTCGCACCTTTGAGATCAGCGATCGTTACGGCGGCTGTCCAAACGACTATGGTTGGCTTTTGATTACGAATAGCTACTGCACTTGGGAAACTCGTCTTCCTCAAGCTAGTATCTTATACAGTAAACTGGATACCTCCGTCAACTGGAATCAATATGGTATGCAGAATGTTCGGAACCTTGAATGTAAAAGGACAGATAAAATGGATCGAAAACGTTATCAATATTCCCGGGCATTACAACGTGCTTTTTAGAAGCACGTACAAGGTGCCAATCAATTACCAATCAAAGTTTTGACTTACTCAGACCAGCCAATTTTTTTTACCTTCTATAACCTGTCCATTACTCTGTAATATCTCTCCAACGTTAAAAGAACTTAAAGGGTATAAGGTATTAGTAAAATTCTAGCAGGTACAGAAATTTTTCTTTTGAGGTAAGAATCATTTTCTTTAGCCTACATCTCTCTCATAAATCTGAGACAAGCAATGAATTTGGGTGGAAACACTAATTATGACTTTTAATGTGAACCTAGAACAGGAAAATCAGTACTCATACAACCACTTTGTTCCACTTAAGGCAGATGTGCATACAATTATTATAAATGTGGTTGGTGTGCGAAGTTAAATGCATGTGTCTATTTTCTAATCATATTAATGGTAACCCAAAAACTATAAAGTCCATGGCTTGCAAGGAAATGTCTTGAAGGTGATCCAAAGGCTTTACAAAATACTTCTGAAATTAATTCATCAGTGCGAGTGAAACCATCCTACGGTCGAAACATTTTTCCTGATGATCTGTTTTTCGTGAGTTTGGAAACATATGAGTTCATAATAGACCGATGTAATGACAATGCTTCCTTTTGAGTTGTCCCCATGGCTTCGACCAATATTTCATGTCGGCCAAGTGAGTTTTGCCGCCCAATGTATGCTTCGGTTTAGCCTGGCTTGTTTGTTATAAAGCGTCACGGAAATTAGGTCCTATTGGAGCAAAAAATCGAAATATCGGACTAATTAAACCCAAAATGGCGGAGTAAACAGTGACGTCGATTTGCTGTTTTAGACTGTGCTTCTGCATCAATGTACCAATGGAATTTACACTGGTGTAAGGGGCTTTTTACCTTGGAGAACATCTCCTCGTCATAAAGGCCTCAATTATACACCGAATCTGTGAGATTAGATTGACTTTCTACGAGGACTACATTTGTAATCCTGATCGTGAAGCTTACCATTGCAGTGTTAGAGCCGACGTTCGCTGTTGCAACTAAACAGCATTAGGAAGCATTTTAAGTTCTAGATTTAGACTTAGGAAACCACAAATTAAACCAGTATGGGTGTCAAAATATTGCTTTTTGCAATATGCAAATTTCCTGATGGTGTTCTGCATTGAGGTAACTCCTGACAGAAGTTTTAATTTTAGCTAATAAGGTAGTGAAGAAATGTGACCTTGTAAAATTAGATAATTTGGGATGGTAGTTTTCTAAAACTTGTGCAAAGCCCTTCTCTGCCAGAACCTTCTATACCAAATTGGCATACGTGAACGGAAAGGCCCTTTACAACAGCAACACGCCATACAATTAATAAGTGAATGAGTTTTATTTGCTTGTTTTTATGATGGTCTAGACTAACCCCTTTAAAAGAAGGATTTTCCATGTTCCAGAGGCCCAAATGGGACCTCCTCTTCCTCCCCCTCCCCCATCCCCCCTGAACGTTTGAACTAAAAGTCAGGGAACAAAACAAACTTGGTTTCTGGAATATCCCACCAGAGCCAACTTCTGGAGCAAGTTTCATAAAAAATCAGCCGACCCACATTTCCAACCTCTGGAACACTTCGTATTGCGTTTTTGTAATAAAGCTTTATTGGGTTTCAATTAATTACAAAATACATATTCATAGTCAAAGACATTTAAATGTCCTGAAAATTTAAAAACAACTTCATGAACGTTTTCTAAAAATATTCCAAACCCAGTGAAACATTTCTATCATACTTCAATTTAATCCTTTAGTCAAACATCAACTTCTGAGTACAGTGAAAGATCATATGAAATTGGTCTCACATAATAGTTTTAATAGTTCAGCAGTGTTTTCTTGAATGTTGAAAAGAAGCTATGAATGGTTAAAGTTGGCGCTGGTACCTTATGCCCGCCTTGACTTCCATCGAAAAATATGAAAAATAGTTTATAATTTTACTTTTACTTTTTCTTTCTGTTTTTAGAGGATGTTGGAGTTGCAGAAGTAATGATAGTGTATATTCGCTGATGGCCTGTTTCCACGTAAAACGCAATTAGAGGCATAATTGCAGGCACGAGCATAAGACTGTTAATAGCTGTTTTACGCAGTTGAACAGAGCACAACACGACCTATGCAGGAACTTCAAATTTTGGCATGATAGGATGATTCCTTTCCAGATTGCCTGGGACGTATGTGGAAACCAGCGCTGTAAACCTTAATGGCTTGGGTTTTAGCGTTTCTATTTGACCGTTGAAATTGAAAAGAGTTCAGTCACATCGGTGATTAGTGTCGAAAAGACCATCGATCGTGCGGCACCGTAATGGTGCTAAAATAAGATCGCCCGCATCTGATACACTTTGTTTGATGGAGTCAACGCATATTGGAAGAACGGAGAAGAAATTAATGGCTTTTTAGGAAAAAAAGAAACTCCATCGGCTACACGAATTAAACATATGCTACAATAATTGTGATGGGAAATCCATGGCCTATGGAAGGCAGGAAGGTTTGCAGGTCTTCCTTTAGACCTTTAGACCTTTTACGGGCTCTATTTTTCGCGATTTCTGCGGCTTTTTTCCCCGATCCGCAAAATAAAGTTTCTGCAACAATGTTCTCCGAAAATATTTACTCCACTGGTGACATTAGACATACAAACCTCACATGTACAATCTTGCTGATGTCATTTATTTGCGAAACATCTGTTTAAATAAAACGAAGAAATTGCCCATGGTACACTATAGGTAAAGCTGCTAAATATTTACACAAAAGGAGCGTCTAAAGGTACAATCTGTTATAGAATAACTGCTAATAGTTTAGTGTAATAAAAAGACGCCGAAAATGTTTTACTTCAAATAAACGCAACTTTATGAAAATCGCAAAAATTGGTACCAGCTCGAAAGCCCAGTCTTTAATTTTCCGCTCTCATCAACTTTCATCTCATTATATAACTCACTAGCTCATAGTCTAATTGCTAACGCGTTCAAATATATTACACATCATCGGTACAATGCCACTTCGATAGTGAAATAATACCTGCCAAGCTTTCAATAACAAACATTTAGATTTTCGCTTCAAACGACGTGGCGAGAAAACTTCAGCGTGAACTATGTACAGCACTTTTATAAGGTCATCTTCCTTCTGTTTATTCGTTTCCTTTTTGGTTTCCTTCGCGGTCTCATTTGGGCTAGACAGTGGTAGAAATACACTGATAATGTACTGATTGAGTCTATCCGTGTCAAAAGAAAACTATTGATAATGAGTCGCAAATAACTAGCTAATTGTTTATTATGAATTCCTGGATACTTAGCAATTATTAAATTCTCAACCTCGGATAATGCAATTCTAGCTTTCTGGTTGGTTCACTAGATCTCGGTTACCATTATACCTGCGTTCGACCTTATATTGTAGTTTTCAAGAAGACGACCTTCACTCAACGAGTCCGTTTATTCAACTGCCGATAAGATGCAACGGGAATATAACACGCTTATGTAGTAAAACTGATTTACATAACTCACACACATTCCATCGCACATTCCACACGCAAGCATGCTGATCGTGATATGACTTTGCTGTTGGCGTTTAAGCTTCAAACGAGAGAAGACGTTCCTGGTGTTGAGTGCTTTCGGAATAAGGAGTTTCTTCGCAACAGGAAGAACACATCTGGTACGCCTCGACATCAACCTCTGAGCAGGAGAGCCTAGGACTTGGTCCCTTGGAACATTCCTGAGGTTAAGAAGGCCAAGCAAGGGGTCTGAACCATCTCTCTTACATTTCTCAAGCAGGCTCTTGGCTTGTTTGACTGCATTCTCCACGAAACCATTGGACTGAGGAAAGTAGGGGCTGCTAGTAACATGCTCGAAGCTCCATTCACTGGCAAAGCTTTTGAATTCCCTACTTGCGAACTGTGGACCATTGTCCGTTAGCAGCTTGGATGGAATGCCATGAACAGCGAAATGTTGTTTCATCTTCATGATCACGCTTCTAGACGATAAGTCGCTGAGAGTGCTCATCTCAAACCAACCGGAGTAGGATTCAACGAGTATCAGATACTGCAGTCCACTCCAGTCGAATATGTCTGCGCTCACAAAGGACCAAGGGAGGTCTGGAACCGGGTGAATGAGAAGCGGTTCCTTCTGCTGGTGGGGTCGGGCACTGTTGCAAGGCTGACACGACGCCACGTCAGAATCTATATCGAGCATCAAAGAAGGCCAATACACGGTTTCTCTTGCTCTCCTCTTTGTAGCATCTATTCCAGGATGCCCCTTGTGGAGTTGCCTAAGGTACTCCTTACGCAAGGTCTGTGGAACCACAACTCTCAGGCCTTTCAAGATGACTCCTTGGTCCACGATAAGCTCATCTCTGATTGGAAAGTAAGGCTGTACCTCTGGGGGTACACTCTTGGACTTTGCAGGCCAGCCATTAGAAATGAAATGGGTCATTTTCTGCATCACAGGATCTGCAAGAGTGTGTTTCTGAAGCTCAGCCATACGCACTGGAGAAATTGATGTAAGGGACAGGATGTCGACCTGCTCATCAGCGTCTGGATCAGATTTCTCATCAATGTAGGAGCGTGACAACGTGTCTGTGACGTAGAGTTCAGTTCCTTTCTTGTAGATAAACTTCAAATCATACTTCTGAAGCTGCAAAAGCATACGCTGAAGATGAGCGGGAGCTAAATGAAGAGGCTTGTTTTTGATTGCTGTAAGGGGCTTGTGATCGGTCTCGATAGTAGCTTGCCGACCATAGATGATATCATGCAATTTTCTGCATGCATATGTGGCAGAAAGCAGCTCCTTCTCGATTTGCGCATATCGAGTTTCCGCCTCCGTTAGGGCTCGTGAAGCATAGGCCACAAGGAAACCATCCTGTAGGCACGCAGCACCAAGACCACTCTTTGAGGCATCGACAGACAGCGTGACAGGCTTTGAGGGGTCGAAGTACCTCAGGACCGCAGGTTGGGAGATGTGTGCCTTGAGTGCGTCGAAAGCTTGTTGCTGTACTGGCTCCCAACTCCAGTGAACGTCATTCCGCAGCAATTCGCGTAGCGACGCTGTCTTCTCACTGAAGTTGCTAATGAACTTGTGGAGATAATTGGTCATGCCAAGAAATCGACGCAGTGCTTCTGGCCCATCCGGTGTTGGCATTTCTTTAATGGCTGCAACTTTGGCTTCATCGGGCTTGAGACCGCCATTTGTGAACTGATGGCCAACATAGGATACTTGGTTAAGGCGAAACTTGCATTTCTTGGGAGCTAGTTTCATGCCGACTTCTCGCGCTCTTGTTAGCACCTTCTTCAAGTTAACATCATGGCCTGCTGTTCCCTAGCCCCATACTAACAGGTCATCAACGATGATGGCACAGGGATACCCAGCAAACAGCTCTTCCATCGCGCGCTGGAAGACTTCAGAGGCAGAAGTGATGCCAAACGGCATGCGCCGAAAACGGAATCTTCCAAATGGTGTGCTGAAGGTTGTGAGTAGTGAAGATTCGTGATCAACCTTTATTTGCCAGAAACCACTTCGCGCGTCAAGGGTGGAGAACACTGTGGCATTGGGCATACGCGATGCAACATCTTCAATCGTCCTCATAGGTTGATGGGGTCGTTTGAGGGCTTAGCTTTATTTAGATCCCTCGGATCGATGCAGATGCGAATGCTGCCATCTTTCTTCTTCGCTGCTACCATTTGTGAGACCCACTCAGTTGGTTCGGACACGGGTGTGACCGCTCCAATCTTGACCATCGTATCAAGCTCTCTTTTAACACTCTCCTCCATTGCGAGGGGTATTCTGCGCGGTGGTCTGATCACAGGGGTTACGTTGGCATCAAGCCTCATTTTGTAAACAACGGCTATATTGCCAAGATCGCCTTCAAATAGGTCTTTGTACCCATCAAGTATTGCTGCGCGGAAGGCATCAGTGGTATCAACCTCATGGACCTCACTGTGCAATCGAATGAGATTCAGGCTTAGAGAGTCCATTAGACCAAGCAGTGGTTGTTACCGGCGACGTTTCGCGCGATAAATAAGTCTTAAGTCCAATTTGATCCAAATAATTTATTGCTGGCAGAATTACAACTTCGTCCTTAGTTCCTCAACAGGTTACAGTGAAGCGTAAAACTAAAGGTAATACATGAAACAAATTGATGAGAAAAACAAACCGTAACGAGTCGCCTTGTTATGGTGAAATAAATCTAAGTTTTACGAAGGCACAATAAAGACGAATAGAGCGAAATTGATCCACAAATTACCTTTGTCCAGCGACGAGGTAATGGACTGGTTGAATTCCACAAAGAATCTAAGAAAAACGCTCTATTATACCATAAACTACTAGCAAGACAACTTCGACTGCTCTACATCTGACGTTCGCAAGAGCAAAAAACGTGTTCCCGAAAACGCGCGCTAGGAAACTCGGGAAATTACCCAAGTACCTTAGCGTTAGCTACATGGCTCCCCAACAGTGGGAATCTACTGTTTAAACAAAGAAATTCTCAGAAAAAAGGAAAACAATCTCGGCAAATCCGGTCAAAAAGTCAAATAAGAAAGTCCTTAATAGTTTATAGTGTCTCTCTTAACATGAAGCATCTGATTCTGGATGCTCCTCGATGAGGAATTCCCGGTTTTGGGGCAAAATCAACACCAACTTGTGAATGGGTCTTTCCAGACGCTGAACTTCGTGTGTCCTTCTTCCATGGTTGTCAAGAAGTCGCGTTCCAACAGCTAAGATGACCTTTCGAACGAAACCAACATCACTTGGGAGGGTCTGCTGAACTTGAGCTAACTTCCACTTATTCCTTGGGAGGTGATCATCCTTCACCACAACTATGTCACCAACCATAAGGTTCCTTTGCGGTTTGGCCCACTTCTGACGCATCTGTAGTGTATGCAGAAATTCCCTTCGCCATCTGGTCCAAAATTCATTCGCGAGATGCTGTACTCTTCGCCATCTCTTATTTGAGTAGAGATCTTCTCTTAAGAACACACCAGGAGGAGGGATCAGCACCTTAACCTTCATTGTGAGCAGATGGTTTGGCGTTAATGGTTCTGGGGCACCTGGAGACATCATGTTGTTTACAGTGAGTGGTCTCGAGTTCACGATGTTCTGGACTTCCTTCATAAGAGTGCGAAAGCTTTCACCGTCCAGCTGGGTTCCATTCTCTTGAAGTAACACTGCAAGAACATTTCGCACAGTTCTTATCTGCCGTTCCCAGCTGCCCCCCATATGGCTTGCTGAAGGAACATTCATTTCCATGTCAATCCAATCACAGTTCTCTTTCAGTAAGTGATTGCTAACTTTCTCATGATCCATCTCACTTAGAGCGTTTGCTAGTTCCCGTTTGGCGCCAACAAAGTTTGTGCCACGGTCAGATCTGATTTGACGAACTGGGCCACGTTCAGCCAGGAAGAGGCGTAGTGCATTTATGTAGGAGTCAGTCTCGAGAGTGGTTGAGGTTTCAATGTGGACTGCGCGTGAAGACATGCAGGTGAATAATACTCCATATCGCTTAACTTCTTTACGACCCTCTTTGATAAGGAAGGGACCAAAGTAGTCTACTGCGCTGTATGTAAAGGGCGGAACTGACTCTGTTCGATCCTTAGGCAAATCTGCCATCTTCTGAACTTGTGGAGGTGCTCTAAATCGTCTACAAATGGTACACCTTGAAATGAAACATCCTACTGCAGACGTACCACCAATCACCCAATAGCCACGCTGGCGGAGCTCGTTATGGGTCATCCCACTGCCCTGATGCTTTATGGCATGGTGGCAATCCTGTATTATCAACTCGGTGATGTGGGACTTCCTTGGCAATATGCTCGGGTGTTTGACGCTTTCGGACATGTCAGCCCTTCTGAGGCGACCTCCAACTCGCAGGATTCCATCGGCATCAAGATAGGGGTCGAGACGGTACATGCAACTAGCCTTCTTCAAACTTGAGTTGCGCTGCTTCACAGCTCCTACCTCTGGTTTCAACTTGCTCTCAGGGACGTGTGAGCTTTCCTTAATCTTTCTCTCTTGTAGGCGCCTCTTTAGCAGTAAACATAGTGCCACGGCATTCTTGGCTCTGAACCAGTTAGAGAAGCGACTCAATCTGCTTGTCTCAAAGTGGTTAGGAAATCTCTCCATGGTCTGCGTAGCAAGGGTGGAGATCTTCTTGACTTCCGGGTCCTGTGAATCAAGGGGGCCAGGCTTGTAACATGGCTGTACTGAACGAACATTCAAACTCCACATAAATTCTGGGCCCTTCAGCCAACATGAATCGTGTACCAGTTGATGGGATGTAAGGCCGCGCGAGGCAGCATCAGCTGGGTTAGTGTCAGTTCCAACATAGTGCCATTGGTCAGGCTTGGTAAAATTGTGTATCTCCTGCACACGGTTGGCCACAAAGGTATGAAAGCGTCTAGCTTCATTGTTTATGTATCCAATCACAACTTGACTATCGGTCCAAAACAGTTCGACAACATCTTGGTAGTCTAGCTCTTGCTTGAGGCACTGACTCACTTTAGTGGAGACTACTGCTGCGGTAAGTTCAAGCCGAGGGATGGTAATTGCCTTCAGTGGTGCTACTCGAGCCTTTCCCATGACAAATGAGACATGTGATTGGTCCAACTGGTTTACCAGGCGAACGTAACTACACTGACCATATCCGCTCTGACTGGCGTCTGAAAAATGATGCAACTCAACACTCTTTACTTCTCCAAAATCCTTGGGTTTGAAACATCTTGGAATTTTCAGTTCTTCTAAGACGTGTAATTCATTTCTCCACCTTTCCCATCCAGGTCGTAGGTTGTCAGGGATTGGCTCGTCCCAGTCAACATTTCCACGACAGAGTTCCTGAAGAATTTGTTTGCCGACTAAGATAACAGGGGCTGCTAATCCAAGAGGATCACATACTGAACATACAGTAGAGAGGACTCCTCTTCTGGTCAAAGGTTGATCTTGAATGACAATCCGGAATCTGAAACAATTGGTCTCAATGCACCACATGACGCCTAATGTGCGTTCGATGGGTAGCTGGTCAAACTTCAAATCCAATTCTTGCAGTCCATTTGCTCTATCTTCGGGAGGAATTGCCTTTAGTACTTCTTTGGTGTTGCTGACAAACTTGTGTAGGCGGATACCAGCTTTAGCGCACATGGCTTGACTGTTCTGGATTAGCGTTGTAGTCGCGGAGACTGTGCTAAGGGACTTCAAGCCATCATCGACATAGAAGTTTCGCCGTAGGAAGTCGGCAGCCTCAGTTCCAAATTCTTCTTCCCCATCATGTGCAGCTTGCTTGAATCCAAAATTAGCACAGCCAGGTGAAGAACCGGCTCCAAACAGATGGACCTGCATTCTGTATTCAACAGGTGCTGCATCGAGATCACCATTTTCCCACCAGAAAAATCTTAAGAGGTCTCTGTCTTCTTCATTGACAAAGAATTGGTGAAACATTGACTCAACATCACAGGAGAACGCTATGGCCTCTTGGCGGAATCTGCAAAGAACACCAACTAAACTGTTCGTAAGATCTGGTCCTGGTAGCAGATTTTGATTGAGGGAGGTTCCGGCATAGCGTGCGCTGCAATCAAAGACAACCCGGATCTTGCCTGGTTTTTTGGGGTGATATACTCCATGGTGCGGTACGTAGTTGACTCTGCCAGCGCTTCCGGCCGCTACATCTTCGCACTTCTCAGCGCAATCCTCTATAACCTTTTCCATGAACCTTGCATAGTCCTTGTAATAGCCTGGGTTTCTTTTGAAGCGTTCCTTCAGAAGGAAGAGGCGTTTGATAGCCAAGGAACGGTTGTTTGGGAGCTCCACTGCTGAGCGTAGGGGCAGTGGCATCTCATAGTGTCCGTCTTCTCGCTTGTGGATACCGTCATTAACAATTTTAAGGAACTTCTGATCTTCAACAGACAACGATCGCTCACTCTCAATGTCACGTCTCTCTTGAAAATCTAGCTCAAACATTTGATTTATTTGAGCTGGATGGAAGACTTCCTTGACGGAAGATTTCAGGACGAATGTTGAACCACAACGGGGTGTGCTGCATTCGTAAGAACTAGTCAGTTCCTTTGTAATGATCTTGTTAGTCCAGACTCCGTGATCCTCATTTGAATCGGCAAGAGGGGAGAGGCACACTCTGCCAATGATGCCCCAACCAAGATCAGTCCTTACTCCATATGGATCATTGTCAGAACCAGGTATTATATCTTGTGGTTTAATAGCCCTTGGACAATTTGTTCCGATGAGCAAGCCAACTTCTAAGTCTTTCCTGTATGGCATCAGTTCACTCGCAATAGGCTTTAAGTGTTCCCAGTACATGGCTACCTCAGGCTTGGGAATCTGTGAACTCTTGAAAGGGATCATTTGTCTTGTGAATGCCTGTGGTAAGGGAATGCTGTTTTGGTGGTCCATACTCGTCACGGTAAGGCCTTTAACCTTGTGACTTTCAATCACTTCATTTTCCTCGTGCAATGTAGATAACAACAAGTGGCTCTTAGCACCTTCAATTCCAAGCTCCTCTCTCAACTTCTCAGTAATGAATGTTGCGTTTGATTGGCAGTCAAGGAGAGCGTAAGTCAACCGTTTGTTCTTAAGGTTCTCAGAGCTCGATACCCACACTGGAATAATCAAACTTTGATCTTGTCCAGATTCCTGACCTTCAACTCCACACACTCTTGTACACTTGGCGGACGCTGGTTCTGATGTTGGCACTGGTAATTGTTCAGATGCTGATTGAGAAGCATGCTCTGTTTCGTTTGACTTGTCTGGTTGCTGCTCTCTGTGCAGACTGTATGATGCACACTTCAATCTTGCTGTACACTTATTCTCTTTTGCCATATGGCCGTGCTCTAGGCACCTTAGGCAGAATCCTTTCTTGATCAGGAATGACAATCTCTCCTTTAGAGGAACTCTCAGAAGCTCTTGGCAGGTGTTCAAGTCATGGGGCCCCCTGCACCTTCCACATGGTTTGCTGGTAGTTTTCTTGGAAGTAGCTGAAGAATTAGTGACATCTGTTAACAGTGAATTGACGTGGAGTCGCCCTCCATGACCAGGACCTCTCCTGCGATTCTTATTTCTGTCTTCTCTTTCTTGCTTATTGACTTCTACATCCGAAAGTACGGGCAAGCACTGTATCTCGCTATCTCGGTGACAAAGTTGACAAATACTGTGAAAGGAGGGAACTTAGTGTCTCCGTGCCTTAGTTGATAATCCCGAACCATAGTTCCCCATTTGGGATGAGCCCAAGCAGGAAGGATCTTTACTAGTTTCTTGTTGCCACTTTCCTTGTTCAATGTTTCGAGATCCTCAACCGAATGCATTGCTAGTTTACAGGTTTGTAAGAAGTCAGCAAATTCTCTCAAGGCAGCTCCATCCCTTGGGGCTATCCTCTGCCAATTTTCCAACCTTTTTCGAAAGGCATCAGCAACAACAGACGGATGGCCGAATCGTTTCTCTAGGATGCCCTTGGCTGTTTGATATGCGTCAGGCGAAGACACAAACTGATAACCTTCCACGACTTTCTTTGGAGCTCCAGCCAAATATTGAAGCAGATATAGAATCTTTTCACTGGGATTGATAGCTCTCTTCTCTATTACAGTTTCGAAGGCGCTCTTCCAAGTTGGCCAATCCAATGGATTTCCAGTGAAAACTGTTAGATTTGGGGGTGGCATTCGAGCAGCTTCAAAACTTTCCGTGATTGCCTTTGTAATGTTGAGCGGATCAACTGCTGAATAGAGCGGGGTGGAGAATGTTGGCATCACTGTTTGGGAATACAAGGGAGAAAAGGGTGTGGCTGATGGTCTCAGTGCAGATGGTCTTACTTCCGGAGTTCCATATGCAACAGTAGTTGAAGCTGTGCTGTTGTTAGGATGAACTGTGAGAGGAGTGGTGCTTACAACACTAACTGGGGTGTTCTGCTGGTGATCCACATGATTGGTTGAAGTAGCACTGGTGCAAGCAGAGGTAGTAGGAAGTGCTGACAAGTATTGAAGCACACGATCTTCCTTATCCGCTTCACAAGGGATATCATCCAAGCAGTCAGGTGTATGTTTCTTATCTTCTTCCTCTTCTTCTTCGACCTTAGCCAGTGCAGCAGCTTCAGCTTCAGCTCTTTCATAATCTTTCTTTCTCTGCATTTCTTCTATTTCACACTCCTTCATTTTTAATTCCACCTTCTTCTGCATTTCCAGCTTAGCATATTGCCATTCGACTTTCTTTTTTGCTGCTTCTGCTAACGCCCTTGCTCTTGTCTCAGAGGCATTTGAGCTCCTTGATCTTTTTGACGAAGATGATCTGGTTGTTGTGCGAGAATTGATTTCATCCTTTTCTAATATGAAAATACGTTCACCAGCATTTGTTCTTAGTTGCACTGCTCGCCTTAGAAGATCAGAAGATTCACCACAGAGTTGCTGCAATTCTTGTTCTGATAAAAGGGGTGCATATCCTGATCGTGCTATTTCAAATGCCTGTCGACTTTCTTCTAGTTCAGTTCTAAGCTGGCGAAGTTTATCGATATCACTTGCATCAATCCATAACATGTCGACTGTGTCAACACAGTTCCTTAATTTAGTTAAGGCGTCTTCATAACTTTTCTTCTTAAATGGCAACTGATACTCCAAACCCTTTTGTGTTAGAGTACGTTTCCTACCTTCCAATTCATCAGACGTCAGTTGAGCATCTTGCATATCCTTTGTACTCTTAATTGATCCATCGTTATCAGGTGTGTTTATCTGCGTAGGCGACGAAGCACTCATCTTGAGATGATCCAGAATCCAATATCCATGCGTCCAGTCCACGAACTCGTATCCGAAGTTTTACTGTTACCGGCGACGTTTCGCGCGATAAATAAGTCTTAAGTCCAATTTGATCCAAATAATTTATTGCTGGCAGAATTACAACTTCGTCCTTAGTTCCTCAACAGGTTACAGTGAAGCGTAAAACTAAAGGTAATACATGAAACAAATTGATGAGAAAAACAAACCGTAACGAGTCGCCTTGTTGGGCAGGTATGTTTTGCAGGTTGCAGGTTGCAGGTTGCATGTTGAAAATGGACTTTTAAGTCTGAGTGAGTCTACTTAGCACTTCGGTTAGCCTGAATAGCACTCCGGTTAGCCTAAATTAGCTTAGGTTGCTTGCGGTTAGCCTCTATATTGGGGTTTATTCGACTTTGACTCAAATAAACAAGTTGTTTCAACCTGCAACCTGCAACCTGCAACCTGCAACCTGCAACCTGCAACCTGCAAAACATACCTGCCGCGCCTTGTTATGGTGAAATAAATCTAAGTTTTACGAAGGCACAATAAAGACGAATAGAGCGAAATTGATCCACAAATTACCTTTGTCCAGCGACGAGGTAATGGACTGGTTGAATTCCGCAAAGAATCTAAGAAAAACGCTCTATTATACCATAAACTAGCAAGACAACTTCGACTGCTCTACATCTGACGTTCGCAAGAGCAAAAAACGTGTTCCCGAAAACGCGCGCTAGGAAACTCGGGAAATTACCCAAGTACCTTAGCGTTAGCTACAGTGGTGTGACTGGTTTGTCGATGACGTGAAATTCCAGGTTACGGGATATCGACGGTAGATGAACTTCTAGATTCACACTGCCCAGGGTAGTTAACGTGTCCCCGCCATAGGCAACCAACTGCACTGCTTTCGTCTTGTCAATCTTTTCATTGCGGCTGATCCTTCTGAATATATCGAGTGTGCTCACATTACATCTAGCGCCAGTGTCAATTTTAATTTCAACTGGTTGGCCGTTAATTTTCATTGTGCAGTAGATTTCACTCTTCTTTCCTGGCTTGAATGTAATCGCGTCGATAACAAATAAATCCTGATGTTGTCCGATAGGATCTTGCGGATCGACCGTTTGGACAGAACGCCTGGGACGCCGTCGACGACCTCGAATGCTGGAACGCCCGCCATCACGTTTAGAACGGCATACTTTTTCGAAATGATTGGGCTTTCCGCAATTAAGACATTTCTTGCCAAATGCTGGACATGATTTCTGCTTGGCTGCATGGTTGCCACCACAATTCCTACAATTTTCGATACCAGATTTGGAATCTTTCTTCGATGAACCTCTTCTGTCGAGACCGTGGACCTCTTCCTTTGGATCGCTGACTTGGTTCGACGAGAGCTCGGTATTGTTTTTGTCTGATAACTCGTTGGCAATGCCAATGTCAATAGCACGATCGAGTGTGAGATCCCGTTCTTTTAAGAGTTGCTTTCGAACGTGCCGAGAGCTGACACCACATACAATTTTATCACGAATTAGCTCATCCTTCAAAATGCCGTACTCGCATGTATTTGCTAGGATTCTGAGATCAGCTACAAATGACTGAAACGATTCGCCTTCTTTCTGGATTCGGGTGTTGAATTTATGCCTTTCCATAATAACATTTCCACGAGGGTCGCAGATTTCAGCAAATTTTCTTTTCAGCACTTCGATACTCTCGCGAGATTCTGCTTGGACTCGAACGGTTCCATCTTCGTTCAGCACAGCGGGAGCGTAAACAAAAGATTTCTCCTTTTCAATCGCTTCTCTTCCCGCCAAATTCAAGAAGATGTACGCTTTAGTTCTGTCGTCCTTTTCTCCGTGAGCGGCGGCGATGAATATTTCCACCTCTTGGGCGAAATGTTTCCAATTTAGCGCGACATTACCCTCGAAGCACAACTGTTCGGGTTTTCGGAGACCATCTGCCATAATTCAGGCTGTTAGACTGTAAGAGAGAAACCAGGCGATGCGGATTTCTTTTACTCCTGAAACCATGTAGTTTTCAAGAAGACGACCTTCACTCAACGAGTCCGTTTATTCAACTGCCGATAAGATGCAACGGGAATGTAACACGCTTATGTAGTAAAACTGATTTACATAACTCACACACATTCCATCGCGCATTCCACACGCATGCACACACGCTCGTTCCACAATATGGAAATGAATGCGGCAAATGTCGCTCAGCATAAAGTTTTCAGCATTTCGTTTTGGCGCCCGGAAGTCACATCACTTTCCGTTCGTTTCTTAGACTTTAATAAAATTAAGCAAAACCGAAGGTTGAGAATTTAATAAAACAATTATTCCATTCGCGCTTGTTGGATATGACATTGGTTATAGCACACTCGCCCCTACGGGCCTCGTTGGCTATTTACAACGCGCGCTCATGGAATAATTGTTAATTATTCCACAAGCGCGCGTTGGATATGAGATGGTAGATAGCCAACAAGGCGCATAGTACCGAGTTGGCTATAATCATCTCGTATCCAACAAGGGCGAGTGGAATAATTGTTTTATTAAAAACGCCTCAAAAATAAAGGAAACTAAACTTTAAAAAAAATAAAAACGCCTCGAAAAAAATCTCGCGTACGCTTACCATATTCGTAGAGCATGGTATAATGGCTCATAGCCCATGATGGCTAAGTCAATGAAAACTCTCGAATTGCATTATCCAATAATCCAGTTTTTAATAATATTTGATATGATATGGTGCAATGCTTATCAATGTTATTGTGAGGAATAAATTATCCTCTGCAGCAGCCCTAGAGAAAACGTTAGATGTCTTCAGTGGACAAACACCGCTAGCACGTCAGCAACTTCCACGATTCCTGTGCAAAATGATAATATTACGCATACAATAATCGCAGTCCTTTTATTGCTTAGTCACGTTTTATGCAGGATTTAGCTCATTTTCTCTTTCTGAAATTAACTCAAACCATCTCGAGAACATATCCGCATTCGAAAATTCCCTAGCTCTAACCATGTTTGTTAACGTTACTTAGTTTTAATTTGAGGATTCTACCGACCAGTCTTGAAAATTGTAAAGTCTTTCTACCTTCTAGATTTGGGTGGAACATTGATAAGTGGATATTTGGTCTAGATTTAAAGTGTATTTTCCGGTGTTAATGTAATAAATAATTGCTTTTATTAAATTTACGAACATAAGTAACTTTTTCAACAAACAAATAGCTTTAAAATACCTCCACCATCGTTTGCCTGATCATGGTACACAGGGAATAGTTACAGACGGTGGTAGAGAATGGGCTAGATCATAGTTACTTGAGGAGCATCAGAAAAGTCATTTACGGCTAAGAGGAACAATATTTTAATACGATAAAGTGTCTGTCCAGACCGTCACAGACACGATTTTTTCTCAAACGCTCTTCAAACCAGAGGGATTTGTAACATTTTCTTTTCCACGTGGACGGAATACATTTTGGAAACGCAGTGACAATCATTCAACCTTCCTGTCAGAGTGTTTTTATTGTTTTTTTTTTTCAAACACAAATTCAAAATGTCTGGTGGTTGTTGCCTTCGGTGTAGTGTCGACGAAAACATTTGATGCGTTTTCAGACTGAAACCTCCGTTTGCAAATTTCTCCAGCCTAATTTGGAGGGGGCCATAGAACAACAGCTTCCAGACAATATATGGTCAATACATGGAGGGAACAAACTGCCAGCGCTGATTTCATTATTTTCTAACCTAAACAGCATCCAGGATATAGCCGTCATACTTTTGTGACTTTCCCTAAAATTTATTATGTTGGTGTGCAAATTGATTGGTCGCGTGGCTTAATGTTTCTATGGATGCCGTGTTTTCAGAGAGTGATTTATCCAAATTAGTTATAAATAATTATATAAATACTTCGGTGAGATTTGGAGTCCACTGAATATTTTTTTTCTCAAAATCTTTACAGCTCTTGTAGCGGAGGAAAATTTGGTAATCCCTAAAACTGAGCAAATTTAGGTATGACGTCACCGTACGAGAAAGCGCGCGCTCGTCCTTCCGTCCGAAAAGACTCTGGGGGAGAGAGAGGGAAATCTCAATGTAACCCTAACGGGAAAACCCAATAATGCGATCTTTTCTTAACGGGATTTAAGAAAAGAATCTCTATTTGCTATATCAACAAACGATATCCGAGATTGATCTACCGTTTCCAAGATAGGGTTTAACTGAAACAGAACATGAAAGATAAGATTTTAGAGCAAGAATTAACAAACAAAGAAGTAGCCACGAAGATCGCGAAAGAGAGCGGGCCAGGGTCGGCCAGGGCTAGGGAAAGGAGGCGAAGCAGCACTGAACAATGCCATCAAATTAAGAGCGAGTCAGGGCTGAGAGAAAGGAGATGAAACAATACCAAGCAATGTCATGAAGCAGATCTAGCGAGAGCTTAAGCAAGGAGGTGAAATACCCGGAAAATTTTTGCTGGATGTTTCTGCCCGGAAGAGTTACACTCATGGCGTATATATTCTATAAAAATTATCAAGTTGCATCGGCGAGATAAGCTTATCTTTAAGTCTTCCTGATTTGGAGCCATGCTGTGAGATATTTTATAAATTACATCGCTTTAATTTTGCTCATCTCTAAACAATAATACTTGAGTCGCTTTGTGGAAGTTGTTATCATTTAAATCGTAGTACCTTGGGATCTTATCCACGCACTCAAAAGATGTAACACCATTTCCTCTTTTCATAAATTAGTATGGACTCTGAGAGTGACAGGATCAATATCAAGCTATAACTTGTTAATATATCTTATATGATGATATCACTATACTTGTGGGTGTTAAATATCGCATCGTCCCGACTAGCAGCCCCTGGGTCTCTGAGGATGCATCTTCAAAGGTGAAATAACGAGAACCGACGCTTTCCCGTTCAGTTCATGGTTCCTGGCAAGAACAAACATTTCAGTGATATATTAGATTTTTCCCATATCCTGAAGGCAAAACTGCCTTAATAAAATCTTCCAGCTAAAACAGCTGTCACGACCGATTCTTGTAAGGGTTTCAAACGTAAATTTGTTCACTCTACGTGCTGACTTTGGGATGTAGGTCAGGATTGACCAATTGTATAGCAGCATTGTTGTAACTTTTCCTGTCATTTTGAAAGCAATAGAATATACGTAAATTGTACAATAGCCCAGTGCAAGACAATAATTGTTGCCATTATATACTTTGTAAAGGTTAGTTCTCGTTCTCCCTAAATCAAGTTATTTGGCCTAAAGAAATGTGTGTTACATCTTATGTAGCTAAGAGAAAATAAAATATAATTTCAACTTACTCTGTACAACAACGTTCGCAGCTTTTTCACCTTTTCCAAGAAAATTGCGCGCCGTGCATTTGTATTTCCCAGCATCCTCAAGCCGAACGTCATCAATCTGCATCAGGCCATCTGACTTCACTTTGATCCTGTTGCTAGGTAACGATCCATTGACCCAAACAGAGCAGCAGTATTACTTTCGTTGACAGTCTGTTGTGAAGCCGGGGAAATAGTCACTTTTGGTACAGAAATGGATTATCCGGGTTCGCCTTTAATCCCGGAATCTCAATGTTCCCTTCGACTTCGTCTCGAGAAACATTGAGATTCTCGGGAAACAAAATCAATTTTCCTCTCGGGATTAGTCATTAAGGCCCTGTCCACACGTACCCGGTTATTTTTGAATCCGCAGTGTTTTCTTTCCGGATTCAAAACAACTTTCCCCATTCACACGTAGCGTATTTAAATCGAATTCGCCTGTCCACACGCATCCGATGGTATCCGGATTCACTCTTGATAAACTAGGCCTACATGTAGTGCCGCCATATTGGTTAATTGTTCGGTAAGATACTGGACACGAATTTGCCAAGTCATCCTGGATTCGAAAGTTACTACACGAATATTGGGAACGAAGTTCTAAACCAGGGAGAGTAGGACTGTAATAAAATAACATAATTATAGGGACAAGAAATAGCACAAAAAGCTTAATATAACTGATCAAAGGCTTAATAAGCCAACTCTGAAGAAAAGCTGCCCAAAAGAGCATATCGCGAGCATTTTGCCCCATCAGTGGAATTGGAAAGATAAAATTTTAAATAAGACCCAATCGATCAAGTGAGAGCACCGTTTTAATATAATAATAATAAAAAAAATAATAAAAAGTATTTATATAGCGCTTATACTTTGCAGTGCTAAGCGCTTTACAATTCAAAAAAAGAAAAGATCTGGTTAAAAAGTTTTAACTCATTCATTGCTATGCATTCGCTAGTTAAAAGGGACACAGATGCAGTCAATTATTCTTAAATGGCGTTTACTTCCTGCTTGAATTTAAACTCGACTTATTGATGGACTGACCATGGTTTTGATTAACTTATATTTATAACTAAAATCAGCCATCGAAAACTAATGATAACCAACAGTATAAACTGATTAACGTCAGCTACATTTGCAGCAACATTTACTCTCATTGTATAATATTCAAACAGTAATAACAATGTTATTGTTGTGCGTCAATTAAAAACGAGATATATAACATTTGAAGACATGATTGTTGTTGTCAGTGACATCCAATAATTTTCCTAACCCCTAAAAAAGAGTACAGACAAGGTGTGCAAACCATTTGTATGGAAAACCAGTTTAATTAAAGTTAGTTTTCCTGAACTTGATGCTGACTATAAAATTGAATGGATATTCTCAGCAACTCGATTTTTGACTACAAAATACCAAGCTCTTCCTTCATCATCACAGAGATCAACTCTGATATGCCTATCTATATAAACAGAACAAATGCTGGAAGAAAAAATCAAATGCCCCGAGCGGGATTCGAACCCATGCCACGACACCACGATCTCACGAAAGGTGCTCTAGCCACTATGCTACCGAAGCAACCACAGTGGAGTGAGTTAAATATTAGCTACAAAGGAACATGGATTACCAGACATTTGCTCCCAAACATCTCGGGCCGGAAATTACTTCTGTTGATCGTCGAGACGAAAGCTCATCGGACCAGATGTTATAGATCATACACATTGCATGCAACATGGCATATTTCGAACAAATTGTTCGTCGTCTGAGAGATTAACTCTGATATGCCTATCTATATAAACATAAAAAATGCTGGAAAAATAGATAAGCATAAATAGATAGATAAATTTGATGAACAATTTGTTCGAAATATGCCATGTTGCATACCAAGCTCTTCGTTTATATATTCAGTTTGCATTTTAAATCATTAGATTTCAATGTATTTGTTTCGTTTCGTTCCGTTTCTTTTTTGTGATTTAGTAGGGCTAATGATGTATTTAGTTATTTTAACACAAATATTTCGACCCTTAAGCAAGGCCAGCCATGGAATGTAACAGGATAAAACCGCACAAATCTGGCTTTGACTTCAGAAGTCAGTGGACGCCGCACAATATCGTTTTGGTCCGTGTCTCCTGGGAACACCTGTGAACAAAATTACATCAGTCCATTAAAAAATACAAGAAATTAAAAGTACAACCACAGTAGTTTAAAATCAGTTCGTGAGCAAATATAGTGCACAAAGCCAAAAATGGTAGTGGGATTGAGGAGATCCAAGCCGAGTATATCCCAAGTTCATTGTAGACCGCCTCTTGAAAAGTCGCTTTTTCTCTTACAAAGCTGTCACTGGAAACACAACAAGAGTTTGTTAATTCAATTTAATCACCTTGTCAACATTGTTTTCTTTGTAGACGTTCCAAGTAACTCCGTCTGAAGACAGATGTAATTTGTAGCTGGTAGTCCATTCGCCGCTTTTCTTCTGTCCACGTGTCGCCACGGCACAAACATATCTCTCTGCACCCATGTCGACCTGAAGATAGTCTGTTCTGTCTGATGGTATCTTTGGACACCATCTGTTTAAACCCTTGTCTTCATTCAGTCGGCCATAGTATGGCTGATAACTACTACTATAGATTGTGCTTGCCGACATCTTAGCATCCGGCAGTAAGTTCCTGCCCGCTACACCTAAGGGCTCACACGCTGAAATATATAATAAAAGCCGCTCAGAAGCAGACATTACAGGGGCAAAGAGTTCTGTGACCAATGTTCTTGTTTTTAACAGAAATTTGGAAAGACTAAAATACCTATGATATCAGATGAGACGGCTGAATGCGTCAATGAGGAGATGTCAGGAAAAGTCCCATTTTTTCTCCTGTCTAATCCATCGCAACAGGATTTACACTTTACACTAGTAGTTCCAAATACTCGCCATCATGATCTTGCATTTCTAACTGATTCTCTCATAATGTATATTGGGTATCTCGAAAATCGATTGACTAAAATAAAAAGAATGTAACGATACTAAAGCGATATATGGTTGGATTTATAAAAACGGTGATAATAATAAAAAGATGCGTTCCTTTACACAAAGTGAGCCACTCTTCTGTTCTCAGACGTTTAATTCTTTGCTACGAGTTCTTTTTCTTCGATCTTTCCCCAGCCCCATTCGTTAATATTTCGCTAAGATTCAGTGCGATCTCGACAAACTCAAGACAAAATAGAGCGTCTGTGAACAGACTAGTGAGCCACCAACTTTGATTTTACCAATGCTTAAGGCATACAGATCACTCCTGGCGCATACAAAAGGAAGAAAAGAGAGAAAGAGGCCAGATTCCTCTGAATTTCCATATCGTCTACTTTGGCGAGGGAAAAACCGCTTGATTAGGGCGAGATTTTATGAACACCGTTTTGGCAAAAATCAAGAATTACAAAGTGTAAAAAAGGATATCTCGTTGAAATTTGAAACTAGACCGTAGGAAAAACACCAGACAAACGACTTACGACATGAAAAGTCCATTAAGGAGAAATTTAACTGAAGTTGCCGTTCCAGCCATGCAACATTTTTTTACTGATATATGAAATGAACGCCCAAAGCATTTGTACTGATTCTATTTTCCATTTATACATAAAAAAGAATAACAATTTGAAACTCCCAGCAGTAGCAAAAGAAAGCAAATTAGAAAATATAACTTTTATATAATAAATAGGGTTGTAAAACTTTTGATTTTAGACTCACTTTTTATCACAGTTAACTTCATAACAGAAAACGCCTTAAAAACCTCCGCTGATGACGCAATGCAAGTATATATTCCCGAGTCCTCCACTTTAGCGTTCCAGATTTCCATTTTTCCATCCTCGCCAACTTTTGATCTTTCGAAAGGCAGCTCTCCATTTTCCTTCATCCACGTAACTGTCGGTTGAGGGTCCCCGGTAGCCTGACAAGAAACTGTTATATTCCGGTTTTTATTGACTTCGACTTGCCTAGGCGGACTGACTGAAAACTGGGGCATTTTCACAACAACGAGCTGAGTAAGAGCAGTTACGTGCCCTAAGTTATTTAAGGCCTTGCATCCGTACAGGCCAGAATCCTGCTTTTGGGCATTTATCAATGACAGCTCTCCGTCTTTCAAAACAGCTCTAGCTTTGGAAAGTTCACCACCCACCTTGAACCACGTTATCAGCGCTGGAGGAAAACTAGCCACGTGGCATTTTGGTAAAGTGACGTTGTTATTCATTTGAACGTAAGATGGGCCAAGCGAGAGAGAAACATTGGGCTTACCTGTAATGTAATAGAAAGAAAGCATTTATTATTATTATTATTATTATTATTGTTGTTGTTGTTGTTGTTATTTTACCATTATATCTTATTTGCACAAATTGACAGAAATCTATTACAGAACATAACAATGTATGTAATATAAAGGCTCAAGATCTTGGCAAGCTCTGTTGAGCTTTTCTTAGAAGATCCCCTAAACTATTTTAGCTATAGCAGATTTATTACCTAATTTTAATATTTACATAGGCTTCTTGACTTACACTAACTATAATATAGGAACACATATTTAGTTTGCACAAAATCGTTCCTAAAATTTAAAAAAAAAGAATTTACGATTTCAATATTTTCAGTTCCTAAGGTAACTTGTTCAAAATCTGTGCTCCCCTACATTTTATTGAAAATTCCCCATAGTTTGTTTTTTTTTTACTAAGAATATTCAGTGATATGAAAAGTGGCCTACGTTCTTCTTTGTATTTGGCAAACCTCGGGATTCTAACTATCTTTTTCGTATCAAAGAAATTTGCTTTGGCCTAGTTGGATAGGTGCTTGTCCAAATGATATTGCAGTGTTATAAATTGTCTGTAAATTTATGTCTTCCCTTATACATTATTATATTTGTCATTTTGTCATTTTAGTTACAGCTTTATATAATATTAATAAGAAACATCAAAAATCAATAATAATAATAACATAATATTAATAATAAATATATGAGTTTTTAAAAAACTTACTTTGCACAACAAGACTTAAAACTTTTTGATCCTTTCCCAGAATATTGCGCCCCATGCATTTGTATTTCCCAGCATCGTCTAGTCGAACATCAACAATCTGCATCAAGCCATCTGACGTCATCATTATTCTGCTGCTGGGTAACGATCCATTTACCCTAAGCCAAGACAGCTGGGGAGTGGGATTTCCAGTAGCAGAGCAAAACAGAGCAGCAGTGTTGCTTTCGTTGACAGTCATTTGTGAAGTCGGGGAAATTGTCACTTTTGGTGTAGAAATAGATTCTCCGGGTTCACCTTTCATCCCTGGGATACCCGGAGGCCCGATATTTCCTTTTATTCCCTTTTCTCCTCTTGTGCCTGGTGGTCCCATAACTCCTTGCTTTCCACTTCGACCTGGCGGTCCCATAATTCCTCGGGAACCTTTTCTTCCTCTCCTTCCCGGAGGTCCCGGCAGTCCTCGCGGGCAAACATTAAGGCTTCCACTCTTCTGACAGATCTTTTTGAAACTCGAGGTGACAACGTCTTCCAGAACTTCTTTCATGTTTGCTGAATTATTAAAGGCCGGATTATTGGCAATGCTACGTGTGATTCTGTGGAGCTTTGTTTCGCTGTTTGTCTCTTTCTTCTCAGAATGCAGCGGTGAAATTTCTAAACAGGGATTAGGGAGAAATACCTCAGTACGGCTACCTCAGGTAGAATCACACCGTAAATTCAAAACTGACCAGTAAGTTTCAGCCTCGAGGCTATTTTCGTTTGTAAAATACAACACATGTATTTATATGGAGGTTAATTTGGCCATGAATGAATTATCAGTTAGGGGCGTCTGTCG
Organism: Micromussa lordhowensis; assembly: GCA_964020085.1. Taxonomy (NCBI): domain Eukaryota; kingdom Metazoa; phylum Cnidaria; class Anthozoa; order Scleractinia; family Lobophylliidae; genus Micromussa; species Micromussa lordhowensis. Next base: position 30,493 of record CAXHUQ010001513.1, on the reverse strand, counting down.
GTCGGATAAATGAGAGAGGTTTTGTGACATGATTGATGAACGACCAATGTAAATCCGTTTTTACTGAAGATCAAAGGTGACTATCGCATGGGATGCCATTACTTGAAATCAGCTAATATCCACCATCTTTCGTTATTTATACAGTAAAATCAGCTAATTGATTAAGTCCTTAAATTAAACGAACCCGTCTTCAAGATACTGAGATCAACTGCAAGTAGTAGAGTGTGTTTTGTGTTTTGTTTTTTCAGTCGTAACACGAATGGTTATTTAAAAGGAATCAAGAAATATTTGAGATATATGGTTACAATTCCTTCACTGAGAGAAAGTCTAAAATCTTTCTGCTCTCGAAAGCTCTTTTAATATAATGATACAGATACGATTGATAAGTGAATAGCAGAAGAGGAAGAGGTTTTATGTTTAAACAATTACCCGACACTCCAATGCCTTACCTTTATTCCAAGTGACCGCCATTCCGTGTTTCATCTGAGAAATG
>CAXHUQ010001513.1:0-15000 GCA_964020085.1 Micromussa lordhowensis | reverse complement strand
GGTTTATAGGTTTAAGTATATGTTCAGTCTGTAGCCCCAAGAAAATACTTGCAGAATAATTTGTTTGCTCACGTGCAGATTTGCTTGCTCTCGGGGTCATTCATGCATGCGAATGGCCGTTGAAAAACCCGACAAATGTCTTCATTTAAGGATTTGAATGAGTGCTTTGCCAATGTATTTTAGTGTGCTAGCCGTACATATCGAAAGTACGGTAAAATGATAATATTTTACGAGTGAACTGCTGCAAGGTTTCAGGCTTTTTTTCAGGTAAATTTTGCATATGACTATGCTTCGTTTGCATTGGAAAATGGCTGTACCGCTTTGAAAGCTCAATCACCACTGACGAGTGGAGCCATACATATTAGGGGTTTTCCATATCCCGTAGGCAAGTTTACGAATACATCACTTCCGCTAAGAATTTCCCTGTTGCGGATTGAGGTTTTGAACCCCAAAGGTCGAGCATACACCAGAAACGGCTTTAACTCTTGTGGCGTTAGCTCACGATTTTCTTCGAACGCGCGACGTTTGGCAATAAAATTATTCAAATTATCCGCGGAGGGCGAATAAATTAAACACGGCAACCAATCAGAAGCACTACCAGGTTTTCTGGTAGTGACGTCACTGGACGACATTATCGCCCAGTGCCTTCAGACGTCTCTCTCCCGAGACTTAGCGAGAGGAGGAGACGGCTGAAATTCAGGCTAACCAGAAGAGGGGAAGAGGGTAGCGTCGAAATGTGCTAGCGAATTTCGCTTTTGGGAACCGTACAAAATCGCCCAGTCTATCGCTATTGGCAATCAACAAATTAAAAACTGTGCGAAAAATTGGAAGACGTAAAGGATAAACAATAGAAGCGAAACAAAATCACGTTTTTGAGGATAACTAGCTCGGATTTTCTGTCCTTGAAGATCTCTACAGTAGCCCTAAATCCTACTGCATTTGTAATGAAATAAATAATAACAACCACAATAACCAAAAAAAAATTAACAATAAGTAATGGTAATAGGACTAAGTGGAGTCCAATTCGGCTTGTAATCATTGTTTATTATGACTATGATTACAGACAGAATTGGACGACACGAAGTCCTATATATTACCAGTTAATCATAAAAATACACTTTTCTAGAAACGAAAAGTAGCCAAGTTATGAAAGAAAGGGAACATTTGCATTAAAATACTGACAAAGGAAGCGTAAATTGTTTCATGTCTCTCTGAAATTGAGATTGGCTGATTTAAACTACAACTTTGAGTGTGATGGGTTGATTTAAACTACAACTTTGGATGTGATTGTCGTAGTGAACTGACCGATAACAAACTGTCCAATAACAAACTGTCCGATAACAACTTGGCAAGTGAATTAGTGGACAATCACAACTCGAGGAAATTGTAATTTTTATGATTATAATAATAATAATAATAATAATTATAAGAAAGTAGACAATTAGCGAGGATATCACGGGAGGGAAGCTTTAAGCCGGTATTGAAAGCAAATTCCCTGTGGCTACTTTAACACAAATATTTCAACTCTCAAGCAAGGCCATGTGTGATACGTTACGGGATAAAATCTAACGAGTCTTGCTTTGACGTCAGGATTGAGCGAATTCTTCACAATACTGTTTTCATCTGTGTTTCCTTCGAACACCTGAAAATTAGAAAGGCAATGAAATAGCAGAACAGTTTGTATTATTCGCTTACAACTGAAATCTACCGTAAATAAAATATTTACTGGCGCCCAGGAACAAAAATAAAGGCCGCAAGTATGCCAACAAGCCAGTCTGTGAAAATGTAGTTCGTGTGCGAATGTGGCGTTAGCTAGGATAGCCTAGCTTGCTTCGCACAAAATCGCTCAAAACGTTTGTTTTCATTTGTTTGTGCAAGCTAGGACTAACATGGCAAGCTTTTTACTTTCCACTTTTTTCATTAATTCGTTAAATATATATTTTATCTTGATACGTAGACAACCAGCCTGCAACACGAAATTTAATTCTCAAAACATAATATCGAGCGGTACATAGAGTCTTTTTAAATAATAGGTCAAATTATTCTCGCATTTGATTGTTTCTCACCTATGATCTATTAGAGGACAGACGCATTGACGACGAAAATATTACAAATATTTTGCCTCTGTATTTAAAATGGCGAAAAGTTTACGTGACTGGATAAAATCTAGAAAAAAAGTCGTATCGAGGCTCTGAACAGGTACGAGAAGCAGAAAGAAGAAAGAATAAGACGATTTTTTCCAGGCTGCAAAATAATTGATTACACGGATTAGTGTCAGGAAAGAAACGTCACAACACCTCTTCTTTAATGAAAAAATGAACGCATAACCTTGCTTTCTTAAAAGAATGCTCCAGATCGTTTCAAGGCACAGCAGCGAGCAAAGTAAAGCTCACTACAGCTCATGGCCAACTGTATCACATCTAGAAAGTGCCTTCCACGCTATCTCAAATGCACTTGAGAATCACTAACCACAGAGTACGCAAATTTACACCGTCACTAACGTTCCTTCCATTCAAAGCTCGAATCGAATGGCCTCCAAAGTGTCGATGTTGAACGCAACCCTTGGCCAGTTTTACTAGCGGCTTTTATTCACCTCCTGCAATAATGAAGGCGTTGTCCAGATTTTGTCCGCTCACAGGGGTGCTCTGATGGCAAAAACTGCCTTGACTTTCCCAGCATTTGTCTAAGATTTGTAGATTCAGCTGTGATATCATTTCACAGCTCAATTCTGCTCAGTTTGCTAAAAATTTTCTATTCCTCGACAAGCGACACTAGATTAAAGTTTGACAATGGCGCTATTTTCTCTGAACCAATCGGAATTCTTTGTTACGCAAAGCAACCAATGGTTTTTATTTTTTTTCATTTTGAAAATACAATAGATGATGAAGTCAAATTGCTATTTTCGTGTTTGGCAAAGCGGGCAGAGGTCCGGCTTTTTTTTTTTTTGGAAACAAACACTCTTTTTTGTATAGTTTGTTACGTTTTTATATAAAACAAATAAATTCCGTGTTGCCGCGCGTCTCGTCAGTATTATATAATAATCCAAGTTATTCTCGCATTTTTATTGGTTCTCGCCTATGATCTATTAGACGTTCAAGTTTTTCCCTCTGTGTTTTAAAATGGCGGAACGTTTTGACAATTTAGATATTATTTTAAGATGATTGGGCGAGAGATATGGTACAAAAAAATATTGTCGAGGCATTAAACAGGTACGAGAAGTAGGAAGAACGGAAAAAGCCGTTTCTTTTTTAGAAAATGACTCAGAAAAAATACTCAAGCCCTCACAGTCGGCAGTCGAGCGAGACTAAACTAAACAAAAAATTGATCAAGTAATTTCAGAAACCCAATAAACAAAGTGTTTATGACATTCATTTGTTTATTCCATTCATTGACTTTTCTCAGCCTCAAAATAATTGTTGACACAGATTGAAAGATCAAAACATCACTTCTTAAAATCAGTTAAAATAACCATACAACCTTGATTTCCGACGCGAGTGTTCCGGTTCATTTCAGAACACAGCGGCGAGCAAAGTATAGCTCACAGTTCAATTCTGTTTTCGTAGCAGGTTTTCATTCCATGAGAAGCGACTTTCGAGTCAATTGTGACAGAGGCGTGATTTTCCAGGACCAATCACAATTCTTTGCTACGTATAGCAACAAAATGAGAAAAGAGATGCTTCATTTTGTATAGACGATATGTTACGTCAAATGGCTTTTTCATGTTCACCAAAGTGGGCAGAGGCCGGCTTTCGAGTTATGTTGAGAGATTTTAAAATAAAAAGCGTCATCTGTAGTAGTTTATTTCTTTATTATATCAAACATATAGATTCCATGTTGCCTTGCATCTGTGCAGTAATAGATCACAGAGGACGTCAAAATGTGAAAAGAACATCAGTGACACACTCGGCTATGGCCTCGTTTGCCAAATTTTTGTGCTCTTACGCACAACAATCTGACGTGATCTCTCACTGAACAGAAGCACGGCAATATGGAAACTATTTGTTAAATATCCGAGGACTGTAGCCTGACTTGTATGGCTTAAATACGACGCGATAGTCTTGTTTAAGGTAATGAGATATAACTTAAAGATTTCTCTGTATACCTCTACTTCTAGACAAGAATATATTATCTGGTCTTATCTTAGTCACCTTTTGAACATCGTTTTCCTTGTAACTGTTCCATGTTGCTCCATCTGTAGAAAGATACACTTTGTAGAGGGTGGTCCATTCAGAGTATTCTATTTCTCCCTGTGTTGCCAGAGCACAAACAGAGTGCACTGCACCCATATCAACTTGAAGATAGTCTGTTCTGTCAGTTTTTGTCTCTGTACACCATGCTCCATATCCCCCGTTCTCATTCAGCCGGCCATGGTGTGGCTGATAACTGCTAGAGTAGTACGAGCTTGCCGTCATTCTGGCATCTGGTATTTTGTTCCTGTCCTCTACACCTACAGGTCCACATTCTAAACCACAAACAAACAAACAAATAAGCAATAAAATGGACAATCGTGTCACTACGTTATATACCTTTCAATCAAAGGCCGTCTGGGGCATAACTGAGCAAAATATTAGTCATGCATGTACTATCCAGCATATAAATAATATATAGATTTAGGCCAGCCTAAAAGCGTAGCTCCTGGGCCGGGTTGTTCAGAGCCCGATCAAACTAGCCGAGGATAAAGTAGAATTTTGATTTGAGTTTTGTAACTTTGCGGTGAGATTTTCTGTATATTGTTTTTGTGTTTTGAATTTTAATGAAAGCAAAATACGCAAAACAAAAGCAGTGAAAAAACTTTGTACAAAAGAAAAGGTTATAATTCGGTTAAATTTTAATCCTGGGTTAGCGTTAACCGGCTTCCTACCAACCCTACGCTGTTTACAGCAAGTTAATCCTGACATGAGCCCGCGATCTGATCGAAAAAAGCAGCACTTGGGCAGCGGTCAACTTTAAAAAAACACGTGACCTCGATGAGCCCTGAACTTGAGCCCGCGATATGGTCACGTGATACTGGTCAGCGGATTCCTTGTTTTGACAGGTGTCAATTGACTGCAACATGGATGTCCAAAGGACGCTTTAAACCAAGGGTACATGTGCTCTGTCAACCTACAAGGAAAGCCCGCGAAAACTGAAGCCTCGTTTTGGTTTACGTGTCAATTGTGGCCGCCATGTTGCGCGACTCCACCACCGTCGTCGTCGTCGTCGTCGTCGTGCGTACGCGCCCACGAGCAATACCGCTAGCCATGATACACATGAGAAAATCAGTTCATGGGTTCCCTTCAGTTTCCTAATATGGGTATGGGGCTCCGCTTGGCGGCCTTCGGCCGCCGGAGCTCCGCTATTACTATTGATATAGCATTCTCTCCCAATCTTATCGTAATTCAAATTCGAAATTTGTGCCTTATACGCGTACAGTCCAAGGTTATGACAGCCGAGCTCAGTCCCTTTCTATCTGTGACATATCTCATACGCTATTTGAGCAGCGGTAGAGATGGTCGGAGTCTGCTCGTCTTCGTCTGTTCTCTGTTAAACAGGCAAGGAACCGAAGGATTGCCTTACATCAAACTCTTTGCAAACTTCTCGGATCCTTTCCAGTAATGTGCCGCGCCTCAGTTCGCTTACGTTTGAGAGCCAAGAATAGCAGGAAGGAGAAGAAGAAATCAACTGTGGCCGCACCCAAGCTATACTACTCAAAACAACACAGATCTGACATGAAAGCTGATTGTCAGTAACCTTATATTAGTCATTATTACATTGTTTTAAGCCGAACAGTGGCTTAGACCGTGAAAAAAAAAAATCATTTGATCGTTTTCAAATGCAATGTTCATGATTTTTTCTCCTCAGATCGGCCATCGTATTTTTGCGAGTAAGTGTGTTGATTAATGGATCGTCCGATTGATTGATTGATTGATTGATTGATTGATTGATTGAATTAACTAGTTGGCTAGCCCTAACCCTAATTGCAATCTCATACCGGAATATTTGGTTGAATGAAAAGCACCCAAAGTTACTTTTGATATTCATTGCTGGCCATTAAAAGATAGGTGCAACTTAAAAAGTATGATGTATGTTTTTCTCTCATATGAATAGGTGTCTACCTTGCACATTTTACCTTGCATCCGTCACTTATTTCCCAGAGAAATTTAGTCACTTCATTTTATTTATGATTGGCCACTTATGTATATTTGTCCCCTAGAAAAGCATATCTCTTTAACCCCATGAATTGATGTCTACCTTGCACATTTCACCCTGCATCGGTGCAGTCGTTACCTGTACAATTACGTCCATCTCCAATGTAGCCCAGGCCACAGGTACAATCAAAGGACCCCAGAGTGTTAACACAGTCAGCATTCACATGGCAATCATGGCCGCCTTCTAGATTGCATTCGTCGATATCTATAGATTGCGGACAGAATGGTCCTCAATCAAATCGATGTTTCTAAACAAGCGGCGGTAGCTATTTAAAGGAATTGGCTATTTAATGAACACAGTGGAATCCCAATTTTTGTACCCTCATGTTTTCGAACCTCCCGATAACTTGAACCAAGAGTCGTTTATCTCTCCTCAGTCGTACGCTGTAATTTTACCCCCGATTTCTCGAACCAATTCTCGTTTCCCTTCGAGCTTCGAAAAATCGGGACTCCACTGTATTCCAAAATTTTCAATAGGAGCAGGACCCATACACGACGCATTTCATCGCATTACTAGAATACAAAAAAAAAACAAAGTCACCTTCAGGCTGGTTATGTTCACTTTAGCTCGCTATGTCGTCGTTGTAAGAGAAGTTTAAAACTGTTACAAAGCTCATCAAACATGAAGCAAAGGTTAATAAATAAAGCTATGCTCCAATCACCTTGACTGCAGCTCGATCCAGTGAATCCTGTTGGACAGACACAACGGTAACCTTTACCCGTGTATCCAGCTTGACAAGTGCTGCTCTCAACACAAGCACCACTGCTACAAGGACTCTGATAAAGAAACAAAAGAATATGAAGATATAGTTTTGTAACTGAACGTAGCTGACAACTTTATTGTCTGGAAAATTATTATTTTAATAATCTTAAATATCTGGAATTTCATTTGTCCCAACAAAACTCAGATATACATTGACGGCTCGAACGTTTGTCTCTTTTTTCCTATTTCTTGTCGATTATACCGCTGAAACAATGACTCTCATACTGCCCTTTGCTTGGGAACAAAATCCAATTCTACAAATACCTGCGTTCCCTGATACGTGAATCCCATACGTTGAACCAAATCCCCTGGATACAGTACGTCAACCGAGTCGCTTATCTCACACAAGTATTGGTGGTTGTCCAGTGGTCCCACGTTAAAAGACAAACAATTTGACTCGATGAAACAATTGATGTTGCAGATGTCTTCTCTTGTTGTGTTGATTTTTCTTATCACGTGATTAGTTAGAGCTCTGTCCTGAACAGGTTGGGAATACTTCAGTTGACGGCATTCTTGAACTGAAATGAAATGGAATACAGAGACGTTTGCACCACAACTTTTCCGTGTCAGTTTTGCCCGTTAGCAGAAAAAAAAGCTCGGATTATTTTTTGATCGTTTGTGACATGTTTAACGCAGTGCGTTTAAAAGCAGTAATGTGACATTGAAATTTCGCATCTTTTACGTCTATCAACCAAAACATCACTCTCCTAAGACGAAGTCCTCGCCGATATCCAAATCCTCCAAATCTTGCCTGTCTCGATCAAATCATAAATTCACGTTATCCCCATCACTTCAAAGCTCTCCAGGAGCCCTTGCAAAATACATTGGAAGAAGGATGGCGCAGTGGTAAGAGCGCTCGCCTCCTTCGCCTTGCTCCGCAGGTTTTTCTCCGGGCTCTCTCGTTTTCCTCCTTCTATAAAACTTTAATTCGGTCAGGATAGCGGGCCTGCATGACAACCAGCCAAGGCTCTCTAAATATTTTAACCTATTTATTTCATTTATTTTCATGGTTATTTTACACAATTAGTCCTTTGAAACCCTGATCTCTGAGAACGTCATTTCTACTTAAATCACTTCTTTATTCTTCCTTACTTACAAATAATGGGATGCCTTGAGCCTGATTTGCACAACATTTCATAGAAAGTTGTCCTTCATTAGTCTAATTCAAAATCAGTTTAAGGAGCACTGAAAAAGATCGATGAAAACTGAACAGTTGTAGCCATAGAAAACGTGACATTTAGCTACGAGAATACAATTTAATGGCTCAGAATCTCTCTGAAACAAGTATGTCTTCCTCTGCCCCTTTTACGAACCCTCACTGTAACCAAAAATATCTTCCTACCTTCACTCACTGCCAAATACGGAAGACACCAAACCATCCATATCATTAAAATCGTCCACATCATTGTGTTTGTCTGAGTAGATTTGAAACGATCCAACCGTCTTCCTGGATAGAAAGAAAGGCGAAAAAACATCAACTTGCCTAATGGGAGTGCCGCAGTAGGAATATTGAGATAACAAGCATTAAATTTACCGGAGGTTAAAAGGTCAAAAGAAATTAAAACACAGTTGAAAACAGCTTAAGGCCTTCATTTACTACTTACGCTCATTTTAGTTTCAGTCTTGCTTTCTATCCATTGATAACGGCGGAGGAAAACAACTCCCAGCAATACCTGCAACCGCCATCTGCCATCTCGAGTATTCAGCTAAGTACCCCCCGAGCGGACTGTAAAATATGCTTAATTAGACGTTCTGTCAATAACGTTAGTTACTGGCCAGAAAATATTAGTTTAGTTTTGAATGTAAGAATGAGGTTAATTTTTCCCAAAACTCAAGTAAACACTGATCTTAATGAAGCCAGGTGTTAAACACCCTGGTATCGACCACAGTGTATTCTCATTAAAGATCACCATATGATAAACTTTTTCATAAATGGATGCTTACGCCCTGCAATCTTTTCATAGAAAAGGTTTTGAAAGAAGTTGAAAATATATCATTACTTGAAACTGAAAACATATTATTTTGGAGGGTAGAGGTTTTTGGGGTTTAACGGACTAAAGTTAGTTCCGGGTCGATTTAATTTGAGATATTTTTTATGAAAATTACGTGCTCACGAACGTTCACTAACTAATTACCCTAGCTTTGAAATTATCTTTTTTGTGATATGTTCTTTGTTCTGGTATTTCTTTCTGCGTGATCTTAATGAACCCTCAAACAAAAAACAAATAAACATAAGATGAGTTTAAAGCTATTTGACTTAATAGTGTTGTTGGAAACTTTTTGTCCGTTACTTCCTTATTACTTCCTTATTGAATGCCTTCATTTACTAGATGCGCTCATTTTAGTTTCAGTCTTGCTTTCTTTCCGTCGCTTATTACTTTCAATAAAATACTTTAAAAAAAAAACTCACTGGACCGTAAAATCGGATAGCCTTTTTTATCGCTTCTTTAATACCCTAAGTGGGAGGACGATCAATTTCATTGTCCGTCAACTGTCTTTAGTCTTTTAGCCTGTACTTTTGTTTGCGTGCGTGCGTACGTACTTTTTATGTTGCCCTTTTGCTCTTAGTGTGATGTGAAAGTTCTTACCCTGTTTCATTTTTCAAAATATGACACCCATTTCACAGCTATTACTGATTTCATGTTTAATGCGGCGAAACATTGCCATTGCTCATATGCACGCGCGAGGTTCAAAATAAATCAGTTCAATTCCCAAAGGCCCTTATGACGGCGAGGAATCAAAGAGAGGAAATACTGGATTTGATACTACTTCTAGACATCGGATTCCCCTCAAAAGTCGCATGAGCTCTTTATACTTTTTAAGAAAACATATCCATATGCAACCCAACGTGTTTACATCTTCATTTAGAAGTCGAAGTTATCATACAGCTATTTCCCATGCTAAAATTTACCCAAAGTAGGTCAAGTTGAACACAAAATTTATAAAAGTTGAGGAGATGGTACTCAGTCAAAAATGGTTGTTATTTTATTACGAAAATTTGTTCTTTAAAAGCCATATGCAACCCTTTCCAGATTTTATATAGTTAAGCTGTAACAGATTAAAAAGCAGGGTCAGCTTTGCCTGTTGCGGTCATTTTTCTTTATTCTGTCATACCACTTGCGTCGCGGTCTTTCAAATTTACCGCCTTTGCACCCGTAAATATCCCGGATGTGTTACACAATTCTGCGCGATGGACGCCATTTTCAATTTCGCATACGAGATTGAAATCGTCGTCGAACGTATTCCAACTCTGAATCGAAAGTTTGCACATGAGCAACTCATGATACTCTCCCTTTAACCCTCGGACGTAAGAATTAAGCACCGATTTCCACGGTTCGACAGGCCTACGACATGAATTGTTTCGTGTAAATCAAACCTACAACTCGCTTACGACTGTTGTCTACGTCCAAAAAAGTGTCGTAGGATTTTAAAACTTGTTTTAAAACGCTATGACAATCGTAGCCGAAATCGAGAGAAATGACGTATTTTGTGACAAATTCCTAAAAAGTAGGGGACGAAGGTGAAGTTTCCTTGCGTCAAAATGGCGGACGAAGTGGTTGTTGACTGATATTAAGCGATTTTATATTAAAAAATAGAGAACAACAAGAAAAGGAAGATAACAGAGTGAAGGATAAAAAGAGACTTACATTCCTTTTAGTTTTTTCTATATCGTCTAGTTTGGAGACATTTGCTTTAGGAGGGCGCGATTTTTTTAACACTGTTTTCATAAAAACAAACATATACACCCGTGTGTGGTACTGTGGATAGCAAACACTCTCAATTGCGTCGTGTCTACAAAACGTGAAAAGGATTACTCGTATATATGGTTCGAAATTCTGCATTTATTCAGTTCTGGCCTGCGTGTACGAGGATGTCAATCACATGTCAATAAAACCGAAATATGACGGTATAAATACATATCATCGCCAGCAGCTCCAGACAAAGTGTGAGATGTCTTTAGCGGACAAATACGGCTAGCACGTCAGCAACTCCAACATTTACTACAAGACAAAAAAAAAGAAACTCATTTTCACTACACAATCCAAAACACTCAAGGGTTGAGGAATGGGCGCGCTGGTCAGCCAGGTTAAAGTTAAAATAGTGGATAGTGGATACAACAAACTGGATAAGAGACAAATCAAAAAACATCCCAGATGCGCCAACGCCGGACAAGTAAACCCAGAAGATCTCTTATTTGGAAAAAGAGGGATTGTGTACCCCCGACCAAATGCAGTGACACAACCTGTGGGGTTTTAAGTTTGATATATAAACAACATAATGAAAGATAAATCAGGTAACGTTATTCACACAATTAAAATAAACCTTATCCGAAAGTGCTAGTGGCAAGGCTGACCATAGAATGTCACAAGTTTCTCAGCCGACTCTTTTTACTACTGGGCTACGTACTATGCTAGCACCCAGTTCTCTATTCCGTGCCGACAAAATACCGATTATCACAAATTACATAACACCGGAACTGAACGATTGAGGGACCGAACTCTCTTAGCTGCATATCATTATCTGATCAAGCACTACAACTCGTAACTAGCTATCGCAATCACGAGTTAAAATTGGGAAAAATATATTCTCTTTAAAAGAAGCAGCCTTTGCCTTCTCACATTGTTCCAATGGCATGTATGCCGGAGAGAATTCAAGACGGCAAGTGAATGAAACATTTGTTTAGATGGAGAAAAATTGATGGCGAATTACCTAACTTTGTACTGGATAATAATTAGTCAATCAGAATCCGCGTCTACTGCTCTGAGATCCTAATATGTAGACCTAATATGTATATGGCTAAGACATCATGTTAACTTGGCTCAATTTGAATATTCATGAGCCGGATTTTCCACCGAAGAGTACCCAAAACGGTACGACTAGTTGCCGATTAGATACAGTTATGGACAAGTAAACATGTGCTACTGTATTACCTCTCAGATGAGCACCTTTTCAATATATCTAGCGACATTATTTGTCACTTCAATTTCATACAGTTTTTTTAAGTACCGTAATCGCTCATAAGCGAGGCTGTCGCCACTTTGCTGTATTGAATACTGGGCTTTGGAGTGCGACCATCCCACATGCATGCTGGATGATTTGTGACCAGCAACCAGCCGGTATCGGTGAGACAACTAGTGTACCATCTGAGAAATTCAAAGTAGCGATCTGAAACTACTGGTCCGATGATGCCAAAATAGACGAATGGTGCATTTTTGAGGTCATTCCAAGGAGACGAGATAAGGTTTGCCTGTGAAAACCAGTCCATGTTGTTTGTGCCCACAGCGTTGAACTTGAGTGCGACGACTTCGACGCCATTCTCGTACAAAACCACGCGAACCTGAAATTGCAGACGCAATTCATAAAAATCAATTTGCTATCATTTGGCAAACATGGTGTAGTCTGTCTCTTTGAGATAACTAACCTGAGGGCTTAACACAGGATAATAGTCTACTCTCTAATCAAGCTCTGTACTGTCCTGTTCACACGTATACGCAATGAATGGTACCTCGAGTTACTGGAAATGTTAGGTTCACGTAAGCAGATGGAAGTAGGCACTCGTCTAAGAGAAGCCTATACATGTTTGTTTTACGACATTTCACAAAACCTAGAAAAGAGTTGAAATTGAGCGCGCGAAGAATTATTGATGAACTGTGGGGTGTTTGGAAATGAAACATTTCAATCGAAAGTAAAACTAAGGAGAAAAACGAGACATTCAATCGTAACAATCTATGCTAATTAAGAGATCAGCTATTCAAACGCTATCGGGATATGATCATTTCTTTAAACTGGTTAAATTATTAACGATTTTGGGAAATCCTTTTTTCATTTACCATAGTTCCTTACCTGTTGGGGTTGGAAAGTTTGCCAGTTTATAACAATACGGTTTTTATAATGTCCATTATAGGTTGTAGTCGTGTCCAGTGCTTCATGGATATTTTCAGAATGGGTGTGAGATGACGCCCACAACTGACCCACGTCGGGTGGAGAAGCGCCACCGACAACTTTGAATATCATCGTCCAACCTGTCAAAGTGAGATTTAGCAACTGCAAAAGTGCTGCATGGAATGAATGCAGGGAACTTTAATATTGCCAACAGGTTTGTGTACTGCAAGTGACAACGTAACCATAGAGAGACTCCCAGTGTGCCAGGCTATGCCAGTTCTTAAGTGACACGAGTCCTGAATTCTGCTTTAATCGACAATGGAAACTATGTATAACAATGTTTCTTGTTGTCTTGACATATTTTAAAATTCATGGAAAATAGAAATATAATAAAGAGCTAGCTGTTATTAATATTTATTTTGTCTTTATTCGTCATGTTTAAAGTTTAGTTAACAGAGGAAGATCGTTATGACGCACGATAAACTTCAAAGAAGGAAAGGAAGATTTGGTATGGCATCCATTGTGTTGCACCCAATGTGTTTCTATGGTACCCACTAATTCCAAGAACAAGTGGCAAGAATATCGTAACATACTAGATGGAGTCACAGCTACCGCATATATTTCCCATCACGGTGAATAGACGGTTAAAATTGGTTTACCCTTGGCGATTAGAACATGGAGGGAGTGAGAATTTTGTTTGCCCAGACTAGATAATCAGTCACAGTCCTGAGTCCTGACCCTGTATAGCTTTAGCAAAGTAAGCCATCAACAATGGCAATGGTAAAACGACATACATGGTAAGCATTAATATACTTGAGTGTTGGCAAAGGCCAGAAGGTCTGGATTTGTCGCACAACTCTACAGGTTTACAGATGGTGGTCTACAGATCAGCTGTTGTGCATATCAACAAGTTCACAGGTCTGCAGCCTGCAATTGTCGAACACCACACCTTTTCTTTCCTATATTTACAAGCCATTTCGACGTGTTAAGAAAAAGGATTTTGTGGCAATTCGGGTTTAAATAATACAAATGGTAAAATGGTTGGAGACGTTTTCAGGTATCTAAGATACATCAGAGATACCTCAGATCTCAATTAATAGGGCGACCGACGACGTGGATGATTGTATAATTGTTTCGGTTCTTTCATTTCTTTGTTTGTATGTTTTATTCATCCCTGATAAGTTTACTAACGAACACAGAAAACGTTTTTGCTAAAGACAATATGTTAAAATACCTCCACCATCATTTGTCTGATCACAGTACACAGGGAATGGCGACAGACCGTGGTTGAGTATGGTGTAGACTCCAGTTGTTTGGGGAACATCAGAACAGTCATTTACGGCTAAGAAATAAAATTATTCGATTCCTCAGAAAAGGCTAAATTAGAAGAAAGAAAGATGGCAATCAATGGATCAGTGCAGTATTGGTTGACTTTATCGGCCTTAGTCCGAATTAATTATTTTCCAGACAAATTAAGTTCCTTTTGTTCATGATTGGCCACTTAAATGAGTGCCACTTAAGAAGATTATGTTTATTTCTTCCCCAGAAAAGCATATCTCTTCAAGCCCATGAATTGGTGCCTATCTTGCACATTTCACCCTGCATATGCCCTTACCTGTACAGTCACGTCCATCTCCAGTGTAACCCAAACTACAAGTACAACTAGGGTATCTAAAAGATAGTAATGCTGCTGCACACTGTTGATAAGGACATATTTTACGTAGTCATTGACAATCTATCTGCGCGTTGCAAGTCTTATATATAACCTTTATTTCTTAAAGTAGTGTCAAATTGTGGTGAGTAACTTAAAAACTGTTCTTTTTTGTCAACTTAATGCATCATGACGAATCGATGGCGAGGCGTGACAAGACAAGGGATCGAGACAATAAAGCACATACACATACACACATGATACACACCTACCTCCCCCAAGTTTACCAGAAAATCGAGATGAAATTCGAAAGATGTGGAAATTCTAGGAGCAGAAATCTCATTTGTAAATTCGTTACTAGTACGCATCAAGTCTAGAGTGTTAACAGTATCGAAAATGCGTTGATCGCTAGCCTGCGAACTATTTTTGGCTGTCGCTTGTCTACGCTGGCGGCACCAGTAGCAGCCGGAAATAGGTCTGCGTTCGCAGGCTAGTCGATCGCTGGATATGTGAAA
>CAXHUQ010001510.1:0-13000 GCA_964020085.1 Micromussa lordhowensis | reverse complement strand
TATAGCGGAGCTCCGGCGGCCGAAGGCCGCCAAGCGGAGCCCCATACCCATATTAGGAAACTGAAGGGAACCCATGAACTGATTTTCTCATGTGTATCATGGCTAGCGGTATTGCTCGTGGGCGCGTACGCACGACGACGACGACGACGGTGGTGGAGTCGCGCAACATGGCGGCCACAATTGACACGTAAACCAAAACGAGGCTTCAGTTTTCGCGGGCTTTCCTTGTAGGTTGACAGAGCACATGTACCCTTGGTTTAAAGCGTCCTTTGGACATCCATGTTGCAGTCAATTGACACCTGTCAAAACAAGGAATCCGCTGACCAGTATCACGTGACCATATCGCGGGCTCAAGTTCAGGGCTCATCGAGGTCACGTGTTTTTTTAAAGTTGACCGCTGCCCAAGTGCTGCTTTTTTCGATTAGATCGCGGGCTCATGTCAGGATTAACTTGCTGTAAACAGCGTAGGGTTGGTAGGAAGCCGGTTAACGCTAACCCAGGATTAAAATTTAACCGAATTATAACCTTTTCTTTTGTACAAAGTTTTTTCACTGCTTTTGTTTTGCGTATTTTGCTTTCATTAAAATTCAAAACACAAAAACAATATACAGAAAATCTCACCGCAAAGTTACAAAACTCAAATCAAAATTCTACTTTATCCTCGGCTAGTTTGATCGGGCTCTGAACAACCCGGCCCAGGAGCTACGCTTTTAGGCTGGCCTAAATCTATATATTATTGCAGCACTCTTATTTACAATTAGGTTAAGGAAACCTCTAAAGATTGGGTAACATCAATAGAACTGCCATATCGACACAAACGTCTCAGTTCCAAGCGAATGTCACTTTTCATGAAAGCATACACAACAAAGTTAACGGCAGAATTACAATAAACCAATAGCAAAGAAATGGAACCGACAAGAGGACTTACAAAGCAAAGCTTAAAATTTAGGCAAAATGAAACGTAGGTGTTAAGACTGAAACAAAGTACAAATAATAAAATCATACATCCAAGAAGCTTTGCGGATGAATTTCTCCGTGTTCGTCTGTGACATTTTGGGTTACTGGGCGGTCCGTGATTGTAATTGACGTCTTTTTCTTGAGAAGCGGTTTGCCTGGCAATTTTTCGAGAAATGTGTAAAATGCGGAGATAAATAACTAACAGTACAACGCATGATAAAATACCTAATAAAAAGTCAATGACAACACGATAGTATTTTTCGATCGCTTTTCTAAGTTGGCTGTCATACAGCCAAAGTAGGCGAACAAATGTAGCAAGAAATGAGATTGCCCAAGACATGGCTATTATTGAAATGACTCGTGCGGTTGTCATGAGTGATGTATACCGCAGAGAATGTACAATGGCGATATATCTGTCTATTGCCATCGCCCACAGGTTCAAAGTGGAAGCCAAAAGCAGAAAATTGTAAAATGTTATTTGCACCCTCCAGTCACACCGAAACTGAAATGTGCAAGCGAGTCCACTCGGTGTAGTGAACAAACCGATGCAAAAGTCCGCGATCGCCAAGGACAACACGAACCAGTTATTGGTAACACGCAGGCGCCGTTTAAAAACGATGAAGTAGATGACGAGGCCATTTCCCGAGATTGTTAAAATGGCGATGATTCCTCTGATGGCCCAATACCAAATATCTGTTGGTTCAAGCAAAAAATGACTGGAACTGCGTGAATGGTTATTTGTAATGTTTGTCATGTCGTATTCTGTTTCTTGCTTCCTATAAAATGAAAGAACCATATTGCGTTATTTTTAAAACGCAAACTTTCTAAGGAAACACACCTGACAGCTGTGTTTCTTTTGATCGGATTCACTGATTCGGTCAGAAGTTGTTTAGAGCAGCACTGCGGTAGTGTGATAGCTTTTTGCCGCTTTGCCTCATACTTCGAGATGTCCCAAGTCTCTTAGCTTGTCAGCTCTAGTTGTTTTCGACAATCGGTGAAGTAAGTGACAATAACTTGCTAATAAAAGAATACCAATTTTTGGACAACGATATGCGATAAAGGCAAAATATCAGCCCTTTACAGTATAACGATGAAAAAATACTGACCTGATTTCTCCTGCGGATTCTGCGTAAGTTTGAGCTCAGTACAATATGATCGTCCTTCTATGACAGTAAATTGTTTCAGATAATAATATTTGAGGTGAACTACGTGGTTCAGATCCGGACATGAAGCAAGACTGACTGACTGTTTATGAGTCAGTGATCTGTTGATGTGCGTTATTAAAGATTTTGAAAATGAAAAAATAAAATTGCTTCGTTCTGAATCAACATTCATGTGTCAGCAACTTAGATTAAGTGTATTTTTCTGTTATGTGTCCATTGTTTTATGCTCTCCCTGATTGGTCAAGCGATCAGGGCTTCGATTACCTCTAGAGGTAGTAATGCACACGGGATGCGACTTGATTGATTCAAATTAATGCTGTTACGTGAGCTACAAGAACAATAGGGACGAGATGTACTTATTTTCCGTCGTTTGTCCACAAACCTCTTCCTTATTTAGTCAATTGGTACTGGCTTAATTCTTAAGGCTATGAAAGAAGATAAAACACAGAGCTTAACGTTTCAAGTGCTCTTGATGGCATCGGAAAATCATCCAACTCACGCAGAATAAATTTTACGTCTTAAGCTTTTTAGTTCATTGCCATTTTTTCCGTTTGTTAATTTTCATATTTCTTAAGAGACCGGATTCGATCCCACAATCACGTGTCGCCAGCCCTAACAATTTAGGTGAAGCCAAAGAACTATAAAAAGTAGAGATGAGGACACGCTTTTTTAAAGTGTTACGCGTTCGAAGTGGTAGTGGTCGCAGAAGATGTTGAGAAAAATTTAATATTTCATTCACATGATAATAATTTGCATATGAAAGATGTATATTTGTTCCTTATCAGGTCGAATTTATCCTCTATAATCTGATTCTCAAAATGAAAAATATCTTGACATTTTTGCTTTGTTGTTTTAGCAAAGAAACGGAAAAAATAAAGTACCTATTCAAAAACCTTTTCAACAACTACGGATGCGGACGCCTGCTCAGTTTGAAAACCAACTCGATTACTTTCCATACAGTAGACTTTTGGTTTTTCCATCTTGTTTGGCAGAATCGCGCAATGGCAAACAAAAGAAAAGCATTTTGTCATTAAGCCCGTTTCAATTTTCCCGTTTCAACCTGACATGTACCAAATCTAACGTCAAGTACGAAACTTGTTATGGATTCGAGGCATGTCCAACGCCCGACAAACTGAGCACAGATTCAGAACTAGAAATGTAAACGCTATTTAATGCCGGCTTTATCGTAGCTGTTGGTCCTCCGATTAAAAATGAAAGAAAAAAATCTTAAGGTGGCAAGCAAATGTTAAAACATTAGTGTTTTTTTTTTTTTTGGTTTTTGTTTTTTTTGTTTTTCATTATCATTATTCGTGATACTGATCTTGACTCGTAATGGAAATAACGAAAAAATAATTAAGTGTAGTTAAGAGTTTAAACATTTTAAGGTGAAAAGGAAAGTAATAATAAGGGGATCAAATTTTAAAATGAAAGGCTCTAGCTAAGCAAATTATATATTGTAAGTTAATTAAATAAGACTTGGGTTAAAAAAGCATTAAAGGGTCTTTTGATTTTTGCCGCAGGGGAAGGTTTGTATTTTACACGAAACACAAATTTATTTTTAAAATTGCAGATGGCAAATTCCCACAAAGGAGAAAACTTGATGCCATTGTTTTGTTAGTTTTGTAGCTTAGAGTAATCCGATGCATAAATGAGTTAAAAACAACCCACGTTTACAGAATCTTAGCGCCGGCGACAGGTTTCAACCGAAGGGAGGATCTTTTTGACGTGTTGTCTTTCACTTTGGTCCAAATTGATCCGACCTTTTGTTTGTGGGTGGATTATCTTGTTTCTTGTTCGGTTGTTATTTGTTTCAGCTGGGTACATTGCAGTCACACTAAGTTACACCAAACAACGCATATAACTCGTGGCGGGTCTGATTAAGGCTTTAACCTCAGTCTTGTAGTCCGTGGACATAACTTACTGTTGCCTGTTTTTGTTACTAGCACACACATAGAAAGTTAAAAAACGAAGTAGGCAACTATCGACAAATAAGTACATATTTATGAGTTAAATCCTTCCCCATCGGCCCTGTACTGTAAGGGAACTGAAGGTGCAGTGCGAAACAAGCCGCCTACCATCGATGTTTATAAGCTAAGCGTGTATCCAAATGGTAACTGTTCACTATAGTGAGCGCATGACGCGTTTGCAATAGTTCACACAATTCACATAACCATTATATCAGTGAAAATAAGCCGGATATTATCTTCGAAGTTAATCTCTCATTCTTCTTGTCAGCCATGCCATCAAACAGTTTTCCCGCCTTTTAGTATAGCAGCTATCGGATATATCCAACATTATCCAACAAACTTGACTACGCTGTCTTCGCTTAATGTCCTCGGTAATTCATTTTTGCCAAGGCTGCCAGTTATCATTTTGTATCATTTCAGTCACGAAGACTAACTAAAGACCTATAAGACTGAGCAGAACGCAATTATAGAACATAGAACTGAAATCGCGAATTTACTCAAAGATCGAACTCGCCAACAGTGAAAAATATCGTTCCTTCCCCTTTTCCAGTGGTCATGTTATTAAGAAGCTTAGCACACAAAGACTACACATATTTTCAACATAGTGAGGTTTATTGACTTAATAGAAGGAAAAAACATATAGTTTTTGGAGTTAAACTAAGTAACAATAACACTGAAGATTTACTCTCCCTTACATTCAGTCCGTGGCAATTTCAATCTTGGAACTAATTCGGGCGACGTGCGAAATAGGAGAAGAAAAAAAATATTTACTCACAAAGAAAACAAAGTAAAATGTGATTTAATTTCCCCTCGTGCCTTTTATCTTTCTCTTGTCTCCGAGTAATTAAATAATAATCTCCTTTGCTTCCAGTGCACTTTAATTTTAATCACTGATAAAAGAACGCTTTATGGTAGAATATCAGTGACGTCACCTTTTGTTATTAACATGCCAACCAGAGAATTTTGTTGTGAAAATTTAAATAGCAAATACAATGTTTGTAAAAAAATATCTTCCCTACAATACGACATAAAACAAAAATAAACGAGAGGAAACGAATATACATGAATCTCATTTAAATTACGAATAACCAACCAGTACTGATCTTTTATGTCGACATTTTCTTCCTGAGGATATCATTGAGATTTCTAAGTAAATAATTTTTGGTGATGATGCGAGGGGAACTTTTAAATAAATAGCGATCCACTTTATTAATAATATCTTTGGGAGTAAGGGTTTGTTGATGTCGCAGCTATATGTAGTCCTTGGTTTACAATGAAATTTATGAACAAAACAATGCAACTAGAATGTCACTTCCAACTTATGTATATATGGTATGACAGCTCGTATACGTTATCTCTTATAATCGTCCAAGGAGATCTTCAGTTGCTGGAAATTAAACAAAGAAACATTTATATCAGAGGATTAATGTTTTCTTAAATTTTGTGTGAAAATACACTGTGAACGACGTAGCGAGAACCCTGTTCTGTACAATAAATTTGGCTTTTCGCCATCTCTGGCCCATCACAGAGATCACTGCGCTAACAGTCCCATGAACCACTTAAAACTAGAAGCAAATATACATATAGCTGATGTAAAGCTCGAGAAACCGCTCTGCATCCCGATAACACATGATTTTTTGATGTAAGTATATATGAAATAATTCATATATTTGAACTGCGGTTATAGATGAAAGTGAAGAATGAATGAATGAAGTGAATTTTCCAATTTAAGCAACTGGAAGAATTTTTTCAGGCTTCTTCTTTCCAGTTGCTTAAATTGGAAAATTCACTGCGAGGATCATTCTTCACTTTTATGTATAACCGCAGTTCAAATATATGAATTATTTCATATATACTTACATCATTTCACTCCTCACGGGAAGATATGAACTCAAGAAATTGACCTCGCTCCCAATGTGTGGCTTCATAGCTCAGTTGGTAGAGCATCGCACCGGTATCGCGGAGGTCACGGGTTCGAATCCCGTTGAAGCCCTGAATTTTTTCAGGTTTCTTCTTTCCAGTTGCTTAAATTGGAAAATTCACTGCGAGGATCATTCTTCACTTTCACATGATTTTTTGTCAGTCATAGCGTACAGAGACGCCAGTCATTCTCGATTGGCTATTTCAGGAGAACGTCTCGTTCTATCAGTAAATAAGGTATGCTTTCACCATCAACGAATACGACCATCATGACAAAAAATCCTCAGAATTCTGTTCTTCCCTTGAAGTTTAAACTAAGTGGCTTTCTTACCTTTCACGCATCTCTTTTCTTCGTTGATGTTTTCATCAGCGATGTAATCTGGAGGGCAATGCCAAACGCAATAAACTCTTCCACCGCGCTCAAGTTTATATAGACCAGACTTGCACATTTGGCATTCCCGGGGGTTTAAACATTCTTTGCAGTTATACGGACAACCTAAAAATGAAAAAGATGCCTGTATTAATGAACAGCTTCTACCTTGTCCCATGGCGGATACTCTAGATCTTTCTTGACGCTCTTAACGTTCCTTTCAATCACCGGCTTTTACCACTATATTTCCTTTAGATGAGAATGTTTGAAAAAGACGCCAATTGCAAACATCAAACATTTGTATGAATAAACGTTTCTGTACTCGATCCGTATGACGGATATAAGTCTTCCTCGATGCTATGCTATAAAATATGAATAGATGCAGAGATATCAGAGGTGACTGATTTTCTTGCGGTTAAGGACTGACTCACGCATGTCCCAAATTTTGGGTCATCAAATTGCAGCTCGTAAGGAATGACTTACGGGGAAATGGAGTGGGGCCGGAGGGGGAATTCTCACGTTAAAGGGCGGGAGATGCATGTCATCTCCTTTCAGATTGAAAATTGAAATTTTTTCATTCAGAGGATTAACATCGTCTAGGTCACAAAAGGTTCCACCAGAAGTAGATCTAAGAGATCTTTAAAATTTCGTTCACTCGATGACAGGGTTTTTATCGCCATTCCATTCAACGTAGCTCTAACTTAATGTTTTTGTCTATAATGGTATCGTCTTGGAGTCAATCAAAACTTGAGCCACGCCTAGAATAGTCTCCTTTCAAGCATCCCCGTTCGCTTAACAAGGGAGTCTCTCTGAAATGTTCTTCACACCGGTATCTCCCGGTGTCCCTTTTTCGTAATCTTGATGTATGCATACTTACGGCCACAAATCTTTGGCTTTCCTGCTTGTTCAATCCCGAAATATCCTGATGGACACTCCACGCGACAGTGATAGACCTTCCTGATGCGGATTCGGTACCAACCATCCTGGCACTGGGAGCAGCTGTCGTCTAAGCAGCCAAGTTTATCTATCAAAAGAGAATAGCTTGCGTACTTAATCCACCTGAGTGCTCTTTCTCTTATCTGATAAGCAGGGACTTTCCTTCATGAGATTGTTTGTGGCTATCATTTGTCATCTTTTATCATTTTTTTCAATTGAGATTCTTAATCTTAATATTTCAAAGGAGAGAACAAAGTCGATAAAAGTTATACCTGAAAGGCCACGACCGTGTACAATCTTTGGTTCTGCGCTCATAAATTATGCTTGCATAACGTAACAGAAACGTTTGTATTGGTTAGTTCCTCGTGGAGTCGGAAGTACACAATTATTGTTATTTTTGTGCACGGTCAAGGTTAAACAATCGAGGAAAATCATACTGACAAAGAACTTTGTAGCATTTCAAGGTCAAAATGCCTATAGTTAACATGAAACTTCAGCCCAAGCTGCTTTTGCTTGCGTTGGAGAGAGAACATGGCTCAGACGAATGCAGCGTACCTGTCTTGCAAACCTTTCCCAGGAACTGAGTATTGTCGGGAAGATACCCTACAGGGCAGGTGTGTACACACTTGGAGAAAACGCCCTTGAGAAGGAAAAAACTGTCTTCGCACACATCACAGTTGTAGGAGTCTTTACAGCTCTTGCAATTCGCTCGGCACACTGAAAAACAGGTGGTTTTTTAGTCGTTTTTTTTTTTTATAAATGATTAATTTATTTGTTAATTTATTGACAGTTAATTTCCTTTTTTTTTCATTCCATGGCTCGTGAATAAGAAATACATAACACAAAACACATAATTTGCAATTCAAACAGTGTTTTACTACACAGCACCCATTGATAAAGTCCAACCCAAGAGGCCATTTCCGAATTACCTTTAGCCTCCTTCTCAAAGCGAGTCTTGGTGCTCATCCTTTCATATGAAAATGAGATTTCATTCACATGCAAATTAAACTCATTTCCATATGAATGGTTGTGCACCAGGCCTCGCTTTAATTCCGAGCCTAGTTATCCTTTTGTAAGGTACTTTGCCGGACGTCTTCTTCTGCCCTTCTGACGACGTCGCAGATTACCGTTTCGTAAACGGTCGATGCCATTATTAACAGGCGATACCATCATTGGTAACCAAGCCTTTCAGAATTGGCGATGCCATATCTGCTTTAGTTTAGGCCTGGACAAAGTAGAAACTGGTTATAATTTATTGATGGAGTAAAACGAGCTCGCCAAATGCTAAATTGTTCATATTCACACTGGTTTTCTTGCAGTTAGCTTTTATTTGATGTTTGGGGCAATTCTATCATAAATATTTGTGAAAGTCACGTTTTATAATTAAATTTTGCGGAGGTTTGCCCGATCAACGTAGTAGTATAGTGGTATAACAGGGATATTAGGAAACAGAGGTACTGGGTGGTTACTCGCAAATTTTCTTTAATTTAGTAGAGAAAAATTCGTTGATGGTGTCGCGAAAATGGCATAGACCGTTAACGACCGTTAACTGTGCCGGGTGAAACAAAGTCAATAGTAAAGGTCTGCACGCAGCGCAGCAGCTAGCTACCTTACCCAAGGAATAACCAGCTTCGGAAGGCTAAGGATTAACCGAATGGCTTGCCGCTGGCTCTTGTAGCCTCTAGTCTCTGAAGCAGGAAGCACTGTATGAGTATCATCATCATGGGATGTTATTTGATTTCTGGTTACCTCCTTTTATTTCCCTTCTCGAAGTAGCGATGCATCATGGGAATAAAATGCCTTGCCAATATCATATTAAGAACACAACAAAACAAGCCCTGCGAGGACTCCATTATGGAACACTCCAAGGGAATCCACACTTACCGTAAGATCACCTTGCCACGTCACCAGTACTTTGTTCACATATTTTAAAAACATGACATTAAGCCTGATTTTCACTGCGACATAAGCACAAACACAAGCTAGATAGATAAGCACAAGCACAAGGACAACATAGTTTTTTGTTCCGCTTGTACTTATGTTTGTGTCGTGGGCTATCGTTATGCTTATGTTGTAGTGAAAACCAGGCCTTACTGATACTGATACTGAGACCAATGGCAACAACAGTTTACTATACTCACTGTCACAGTACGATTGATCGCTGTACCAATCTTCCTTTCTATAGAAGCCGGTTGGACAGTTGGAGAGACACTGAGTACCTCCTTTGTATTGTAAGACCCAGCCTCCCTTGCATCGTGAACAGAAGAAATCTTCGCACATTTCTGTAATTGTAAGAAGAAAACAAGATTGTAATGAAGAACGAAAAGATCATCCCAGGACAAAGTTGGGCAAGTCTCTTTGAAGCCTTTTGACGGGAGGATAAGAGAGAGAGTGCCCGGTGCAAAGTCTCCTAACCAAAAAAACAACAACAACACAACTCTGAAACATATTTCATGAGAGTTTAATTTTCTTCAGCCCACTTTTGACTGACTATTGCATGTCGATGTGATATTCAATAGGACAAAGAACTTGTGTCAAATGGATGACTTTGATCAGAAACAATCTAATTTCACCCTTGTCAAATGAAGGCGAATATTTGGTTGGATTTATATGACATAATCTTAAACCCATGCAAGAATACATAAGAGAGTAAAAAATACTTCTAGAGGCTGATCGTTAGCTTTTCCTTCAGGTTCCTTTGGGTAACATTGACTTGCTTTACAAGCACGGCCATTGGAATGTTACTAGACATTGTATTTACTTCTGACCTGCGCGGCATCTTGTCCCGTGTTTCACGAATCCCGCGGGACATGAAGCAACACATTGAACCTCGGCGCCAGTGCCTTGCTGCAAAAGTAGGAACCCGTCTTCACATCTGTCACAAATGTCAGCAAACTTCTCTTCGCACTGGGAACATTTAGGTATTCTACTGCATCCTGCAACAGGGAATAGACGATAAAGTAAGTACATCTTAGAAAACGAATATCCTCAAAACAGTTCAATCTGCGTTGGAATTTCACATTTCAATTATTAATACAATTTTTAGCCAATACAATACTATACCAAGCTTCCATTACTCCTGAAAGTGCCTTAGAGCACTGACTAGTGGTAAGTTGCTATCAGTTTAATAAGTTTATCTCACCCATAGGGAGCTGAATAGAACTAGTCTAGCTGCCTTTACTGTACGTGTAACTCTTTCTCTGTCTCAAACTAACGGTCCTCAACTATCCGTTACTGAAAGAAGGCCCATACCTTTACTGTGTTTACACACTAAGCCATTTTCTTCTGTTTGTATCTTGGTGAAACCGTCAGGACAACTGGCCACACATAGCGGGCCCCAATAACTTTCAAGCAAAAGAAATCCTTCCTGACATCTCTGACATGTCCTGTGGTCGAGGCATTCTGCACATTGTGGAACGATTTTAATGCAACTGCCTAAATCAAACAATAAAAAAACAAGGTGAAATAATGCAACGTACCTTTTTCGCGTTCTCAACTGCAACTTGTTTAAAAAAGAAAAACTAGCTATAGGACCTTTAATTGGCCATCCCAATAAATGTGGTGTTCAATCATTGCATGCTTCCATTTTCGGGCGTTCCCAACTGTAATACGTTTTGTGTACATCTCAAGTGACTGACATTTAAATCTGTCCTCATACTCCTCTTAGAATTCTAGTAGCTACGATGCAAATGGAAGTCACGTAAAAGATGAAAGGAAGGCTCGCTTGAAATTATTCATTTATTTATGTTACAATACCAACTAACTATAATTTTCAGTAACAAGCTTTAAAATTGTTCATTTGTCAGTATCAGTGTCTCGTCCGCTTTTATTGAAATTGTTGAACCCACCGACCTTTTTGAGAGGCTGGGGTGGGGGGGGGGGGGTCGATGGGAAACGAAGCATTTTTAATGGAAATATATGACAAGAATGACTGAAAAATAATTTTTCTACAGTGGCGGTGGCTGAAATTCCTGCTAGAAATAATAACATGATTATATTTAAAAGTATTATTATTATTATTATTATTATTATTATTATTATTATTATTATTATTATTATTATTACGATTTATTGTTGTACAGAATATTTAAAAAATACACTCAAGGCCATAGCTATTAACAGGCGAACAACTACACTTGCCGAATTTATTAATTAATTTATTGATTTATTTATTTGTTTATTTTGGGTTCCTGTTAGAGGTTATATATTGAATAATTAAATAAATATAGAAGAACTTTTATTTTCTGATATTGTTTCGGTAAGCCGAATTTTCGTATGAATATGGCCCTGACGCTTCTTTCGAAGATAACGTTTACACTCACGAGATAAAAATGACTTTTGCGAAGAACTGAGTAAGTGTGAGGTAAATAACAAATCTCCGAGATACAGCTGAAAACCACGAAACGTAGTGCGTGGGATGATGCAAAAAGCAGGAAGATAAAGAGAGAGTCCTAACACTTACTATATATTTTCTCAACTTAAATATGCAGCTCTAATTGTACTGGCTAATATAAGATAATTGCCCGCTAGGACCTACATATTGTGGACAACCAAATTGCATTAGTGCAAGTGAGCTTGCAGGTGCAACTTCGTGCTATCTACAAAATAATTTTATGCGCCAAACTTACTTTCATAAAGAGGTTGTATAAGACATTCTTGAAGACAGGGGGGTTAAGAGCTTATATTTTTAAGGAAAAATAAAAAAAGCTTATTTGCTGGTCTGTTCAAAAATGAAAGTGGTATTGTTTTTACAGTAGTTCGATTTATGTCCACAATTCAAGATCTTTTAGGAAGGAAACTTTCTTTTGAAAAATTATTATTAAGCCTTGTCGTGAGTCGGGAATGTTCTAGAAAAGACTACCAGTGGTAACACGACTGATACGATCGAGATCGCTAAACTTGCTAAATACAACCAAGGATCGAGGAGGAAAATACCAGCTAAAAATTAGATTGGCCCTGTCCCGAGTAGCGAATGCCTTTATATGAAATATTGCCCGGTTGTAAGACGATTTGATTCATAAGACTTCGATCGAGGTCGTTAACCTCGATTAGTTCAACCAAGAAGATTAAGGAAACTGAAATCTGTTTACCTTCACTGCTTGAGTGCAAGCTCGGGAGATTTGTCTTTGTGAACTCTCTGTCTTCAGTAGTTGTTGCTCTTCTACTAGCAAGGAGTACTGCCAATGTGAAAAGAAAACAGACAATTTTCACTTCCATGGTTGATGTAGTTAATACCTTGATAAAGGTACGGTGCCTTTCTTTCAAGTTGACAAAATGTGTCTTGCTTGAATTGTTGACCTGCGCTACTGGCAAAATATACCACACATGCAAATCTTAAATAGAATTGCTACCGGATACCCATAAACGTGCTTATCGTATCCGCGTGTCAAAGGTGGGCCAATTGGGTGTCCATGTGGTCAATTAAAATTGGCGCCGATCTTTCAGGAAAACAAGATTCCTGATTACAGATTTATTGGCAGCATTTGAAGGAAAGACATCCGTTATGTACTTCGGAAAAGCAACATAATTGTTTTTGAAAACAAAATGGCCTTTGAAACTCTTGTTCGAAGGTACGTACCTTTGTTCGCGTGTAGCGATAAGACTCCTTTACCCCAGCAGGAGATGAATCTTTAGATTCTGATTTTTGACGATCAAAACAAATTAGGGCACACTTAACATGATTTGAT